>OW052249.1:35515847-35610847 GCA_932526585.2 Philonthus cognatus | reverse complement strand
GTACATCCTATAATATGTTTAGCCCGATTGTAAGAATGTGCAACTCTGTAAACAAACATTGTGATAAAATTAACTTTTTTGATGTATCCCTTATCAGATTTAAATCGGTCGCTCGGCATTTTGTTTGTTCGTAGTCATTTTTAAATTTAAGTTTAGTTTATGTACATTAATGCTATCCATATAAAATGTTCTTTTTAGGTATATGTGTATTAATGTAATCGATGTAAAATGTTGTTTTGGCGTCAAATAAATAAATAAATAAATTACTCCAATTATGTAAAATCATGGGTGCCCGCACATATGGGCAAGGGGGGCATCATTGAAAATTGGACATCCCATACAAGACATAATAAAAAAGTAATTTGTATAATGAATAGTATACATATCCCAATACATACGCTGTCAAATTTCTGGGCTTTTCTAAACTCGAAATTTTACTTCATGCTTCATATAACACTAAAATATTGTGAAATTTCTAGCTTACCTTATCATTATTTTGTTTTTCTTGTGTCGATTGCTGAGTTTGTTGTGGCTGTTGCGGTGGCTGTGATTGATTTTGTTGCTGCTGTTGCATGGCAGCACATAATTCCTGAGCGAGCTCGTGGTGTTCATAACGTTTATCCTGTCGCACATTTTGGTTGCTATAAACGCCCTGATTGAGGTAATTAGAAGCTGGCGGATACTTATTGTTCACCATGTGTTGCTGGGATGGTGTTGCCGGATGATGTTGTGTAAACGAAGGCACCCCATTCGCCGTGTACCTATTATTGAATTTTTTTGTTTTAATTATTATAAAAATAGTTTATGATTTTAACAAACTGGTGATTACCTATTGCTATTAGTCTCCTGCGGGCACAAGACATTGTTGGGGCTGTCATGTGAGAACTTAGCGGCAAATTGGTGAATTGTGGGGATTGTCGTGGAAAAGTGTCCTCCGAAAGGTGAAAAATTCATGATTTCCTCGCGCTTATATTGCCTGGGGAAAACTAGGCGTAAATAAATGAAAATAATCATTACCCGCCATTAGAAAATTGCGTCACGGTAATGAAGGGGTGAGCCGGGAAATTGTTGGTGATCCGTGCGTGAAACGCATTGATATGCTACGCTATAATTTCTGCACATACCATTTTATTAGATACACCGTTTCCAGCTATGGATTTTCCGAGAACGCGGCGATAATTAACAACAGATACAACTGACGTTCGCCATTCCTGCGCGTTATGCGCCGCGGCGAAGCGACCGGGGGGATTGCTCGTCCAGAGGGTTGCAAAACTGGACGCGAAAAACGCGGGGAAACACCCCTAATGCAAATCGTCGACGGCACGGGCGTCACAATGGGAAACCGGTTTATTCGCACGTAAATAATACTGATAGGTGCAAATGCCATTGTAGCGAGCGCGAAATAGATGCCAAACGGGATTTTTAACTTTTTTCCAAACTGCGAGGGCATTTCGCGATCTCGCCGGATTTTCACACGAATAATTAGTTATTTAAATTTTCGCCGAATTTGCTCACGAGACGTTAAATCCAGTTTTTATTGCCGGCTAACATTTTCTTTACAAAGTTTTTTTCTGTTCACATTGATATATTTGTCGGTTAATAAGGGGAAACATGTATTGTAATTGCCAAACGGAATAAAAACGGCAAATGTACAGTAAGATACACAAAAAATGTTAATTTTTAATTGGTTATAATATTCATATCAGGCGGGGGTGGTTTTGCGGGCTTGAGCCCCTCCAAGACTAATAAATTGTAGTATGTCGATGTATATCGTCGTTGTTTTGATGAAACCTCATATGTCAGTTGAACAAAAATGTTCAGGAAACACAAAAACTATTTAAAAAATGATAGTTAAGTAGTTCTTCTCAAACATTTTCTTAATGAATCCTTGTATAAGATTTAAGAGTTAACTTTACTACATGGGAGGTTTCATGAACTCATCGGGCTGATAACGTAGAGTCGCTTGATACTAAAACCATATTTTGTATAAAAAATGTACATAAAACATGAAATACGGACAAAACATATTTTGTCCAGTGGCGTACCTAGGGTCGGGCTGCACATATTTTGGGGCGGCATATTTTATATTGAGTTTGAGTTGTAAAAAAACTTGTTTACTTCAGAAGTTTACTATTCGATTTCTACGGATTATGAATTACTATACAGGGTGTTCGTATTTCGACAGAATGTATGGGGATATCAGTTATTTGAAGAGATAGAGAGTCGGTTAAATTCGGGCAAAGTTGCTTATTTTAGGGCCTAACAATAACCTGAAAACAATTTTAAAATATTTTTGTTTGTTTTCGAGACATAAAAAAAATGATTTTTTAAAAAATCGTTTTAATTTTTTTGTTCAAAAACTACAGAACCTGGACATTGAATATTGAATATTGTCAAAGTTCCAAAGACAATATTCAGGCACTTTTTAATGAGGAATCTAGTACTATACTTTTTTTTTAAGATAACTATAATATTTACCCGGGCACCATAGTCAACTTTTGTTTTTCTTATGGCTGCCATTTTAGATTTTCATATTTTTTGAAAGAGTATTTTTTTGAACTCAGTGATGTACCACACTCATAATTTATTTTAGATTTGATATTTAAAATTATAATATTTTGTTTTTTGCAAAGAGTGCCTTGAAAACAATGACGTCATATCTATTAATCAATAAAACCTTGACAGGGGTCAATCATTGTTAGCAGTCAAAATTATTTATTAGCTGTCAACCTTTTGTAATGATAATAATGAGTATCGATTATAACAAAAAACAAATTAAAAAAATGGTGATGTGTCTTTCGTGGCACTTTCCCCGTTAAAGATAAAATGACCTAAATATCAACAGTATAAAAAAGTTGTACAAACTAAATTTATTCTACTTTTATTATTTTATTATTCCAAAACTATTCACAAAAAAAGTAATTCTTCCATTTTCACTACATCTCAATAAATATTGATCACATTTAAGCGTTATATATTTTTAACTTTACTGTAAATTAGTGTTTTATACGCGTGGCGCATGAAGTAAAATTTCGAGTTTAGAAAAGCCCCGTGAAAATTTGTCTCGGGTCGCTGCGCGACCCTCGACAAATTTTCTACGCGGGGCTTTTCTAAACTCGAAATTTTACTTCATGCTTAGTCTGGGAGTGGAAGACACTCTTTACTTTAAAATACATCATAACTGTTAAAATATGTATCGTATTAGTATTTTGTCAACAAATCACTATATTGACTGTATTTGATATAGTGATTTAAGTGACTTACAATCACAACATCACAATAGCCAAAATACAGTCCATAGAGAGATATATACTGCCCTTCAAAAAAATCAGAACAAGTATTTATTGCACGATTTTAATAAAATTTACACAATTCGATCATGTAAACGAACTGTATCGATGATCAAAAAATCAACTTGAAAAACAAAAAAACAAATGAATAAAAATGAATAATGTGTTGGGCCTCCACGATTTCCCAAACACTCATTACCACGTCGAGGCATGCTAGAAATCAGGCTGTCAATATCGACTTGGGGTATTTCATTCCAAACTTCGATAATTTGACCTCTAAGTTCCATTACAGTGTTAGCGGGGCGCTGTAAGTTACTTATTCTAACACCTATCATATCCCAAACATGTTCTATTGGCGATAGATCTGGAGAACGAGATGGACAAGGTAACAAATTGATTTCGGCACTATCAAAAAACTGTCTTGTAATGGCCGCTGTGTGAGGTCGAGCATTATCTTGCTGAAAAATGAGGTTCTGCAAGCCATTTACATAGGGCACTATCACTGGCCGTAAAATGTTGTCAATATACCGAATCGCGCTAAGACTTGCTTCTAAAAAACTAGAGGAGACCGACTACCATATGCTATCGCCCCCCAAACCATAACTCCCTGTGTCTTTCAACAGCAAATTGTAAAATTCTGCGTTCACCGCGTCGACGTCTCACTCTTCTGCGACCATCATTAGCCCATAAACAGAACCGAGACTCATCACTGAAGATAATGTTATTCCATTCATGGGTCCAATGTTGTCTTTCCCTGCACCAATCAAGTCTTGCTCTGCGATGCTGCGGAGTAAGAGGTAGACACAATTGTGGACGGTAGGATCTTATACCAAAACTGCGGATTCTTCTGTAAACAGTAGCCATGGATACTCTTTGGCCATTTAAAGCCAACCAGTCATTTCCCAATGCCCGCGACGTTGTAAATCTGTCCCTTAAAGTTGTAAGAGCTCGATCTTCACGCTCAGTGGTGCTTCTTGGATGTCCTGATCCAAGTCTACGTCGATTCTCCCCACCTTCGGACCATCTAGACCAGCAGCGTACGATCAGCGATACACTACGGCCTACCCTTTCAGCAATAGCACGAACCGAAAAACCCGCTTCTCGCATTCCAATAATGCGACCCCTTTCAAATTCACTTAGATAATGATATTGTGCACGCCGACGAACACGGGGCATCTTTGTATATTTTACAAACTGAAACGTCAAACTACTCAGAGGCTACTTGGATATTAGAAGCAATTACATTCAAAAATCAGCAGCTCTTCATAATGGTCAAATCAAGGAAAAATACCATTAAATAGTAATCAAAACAATTGATTTTTTGAGCATCGATGCAGTTCATTTACATGATCAAATTCTGTAAATTTCATTAAAATCGTCCAATAAATACTTTGTGTTCTGATTTTTTTGAAAGGCAGTATATATTGTAATCAGCCAAAAATTGACCCCCCATTTTTTTCACGGAAATATCCCACTGAACAAAAAACAAACAAATAACGTTATATAGAATGTTCAATAAAATAAAACCTCTAAAGTGCCATGGAAAATATTGTTGGTTGGCATTTCTGAAATTATACTTTATAATTATTGTTTGACTTTTTATATGTCAATTCCTAAAGCGTGTAGCCAACATAAATGTTTAAATAGACAAAATCATGGCACTCTAGAGGTTTTATTTCATTGAACATACGATATAAACATTGTAGCAACTTTAAACGTTGTTTTAATGTTGATGAAACATTACTTAATTGTGTTTGCTCAGTGGGATCCGTTTTGGGGTCTCATGAATCCGAATCAAGTGCTACCTCAATGATGTCGATCTGTCCTTCGATTGGTCTCTGGCACGATTTCAGCGAAAATGGCTCATGGGAGTTTCATCAAATTTTGTATTTGGGTTCTATTCCATAATATCTCGCCGCCAGTTAAAAATATGTGAAAACTGGAAACCATAAGTGGATGTTTACCAGTGACGGCTCGTGATCTAAGGAAGTGGGTCGGCCGAATGTATTTTGGCGCACGCGCACTGAAACTAAACGGCCTGCCGTACCGAACCATACACCTTCGCTAGAACGATACTTTAAATTAAATAATTTTGCCCGACTTTAAAAAATAGAAAGAGAATGCTCTCGGAATTACAATAACATTTTTAAACATGTTATATACATAATAGATATGGGTCGTTCGTGAATGATTCGTTCGAAAAGATCGATTCTGTATGGTGATTTGAATGAAGAATTGATTCGTTAATGATTCATTTACTCGAGACGACTGACCGAACGATTTTGGCTGAACGGAATCTAAATCCCGATTCGGATTTATACATGCGGTCTGAATCCGCTCGAATCGGATGACTAATTCGTTCGCTCGAATCCGCGCGCAACTTTAACTCCTGCTGTGAGTTGGCGAAAATTCGGCAGCACGTTCTCTATGACCGAAATGGCGAAATATATAGAACGTTCTGTTGGGGGAGCGCATATAGCCCGCTGTTTTCACGCGCGCTAAATGCGCTGTCATCAATTATCCTCCTCGCACACACTGCTACATTCTCTCCTTTTTTTTTAGCTTACTAAGGATATCGTCAGGGTTGCCAAATCAGTGATTTTGTCATCAAATCTGGTGTTTTCCACTTTAGGATTCAGACAAATTGTTTGTGATTCAGACGTGGCTAAATTCGGGTGTTTGTTGGAAGTTTTCAGTAACAATCTAGTGATTAACTGTCATCAGAAAATGATTAAAGTGAAAACAGTTGAACGTGGCAAAATACTGTCAAAACTATTAAAAATTGGGAAATATTCAGCATATCATTGATAAAATTGTTCCAAATGGTCAAACATTTGCAAGAGAATACTTTTTGATCAATTTTGTATGAATCATTTCCAAGGAGTATATTTTAAACTTAATTTGAATTTAGTGATTTCTACGCGTGGCGCATGAAGTAAAATTTCGAGTTTAGAAAAGCCTAAAAAATGTTCACAAGGCTTTTCTAAACTCGAAATTTGACTTCATGCTTAGTCTGGGAGTGGAAGACACTCGTTCGTAAATTTTCGAATTATCATAAAGCTGTGTATTTATTATTAAAAAATCGTTCTCGGTTTATTGAACAAAAACAAAAAAGCTGAGGTGAAAAGTGTTGAGGTAAAAGTGGATTGCTTTTTTGTTGACTACAACTTTTGTTTAAAACATTTTTTGATTGAGACATCCAAAGCAATAGTCGGTGCGTTGTTGATCTCCACTAGATGTTTTAATTACTAGTTCATAAACAAAAGAACTGAGATGAAAATTAATTAGCCAACAGTTTTGTGTTGTATTTTTTTATTATCTTTTGTTTGAAACTTTTTTTTGATTATGTTACTAATAAAGCAGCAATTTGTGAGTGATTATCAAATAAATATCTCTGCTAGGCTTTTTCGTATACTGATCACAAACAAAAGAGTTAAGGTGAAAAATGCTTAGGTGAAAGTTGTGTGTTTTTTCGTTATCTACAACATTTGTTTGATTTTTTTTAAAACTATAAATGAATGTAATACATTGAGGAATATGTAAGCATTAAATTTTGAAAAGACATTGCCTAAAAATGTGTATAAATAAGTTTTACATGAGCAAACATATGCCAAAAAGGCAAATAGTATTAAAATCTATTTGAAAATTTTTCAGTCTCACAAAGATCTGAATTATTTAAAAGTTTTTCGTTGTTAACATAATTGAAATTCGTTTAATAAAGAAACCGAAACATCTAAAGAACCAGATATCATTAGATGTTTCGGTTTCTTTATTAAACGAATTTCAATTATGTTAACATAAGACTTTTATACATTTGATGTTATAATTAATATTACTGAACTGAAACTGCAAGAAGTATTTATTTTTTAATTTATTCGTAAATATACGAATAAATTACAATGTAAGAAATAAAGTATAAAAATTAATAAGCGAGTACAATAGATTTGAAAATAAGTACTTAATTATTTTGCTAACAGTTTATGGCGCGTTTTTTCTCTATTTCTTTCCAACATATATTAATAGATACATAATATATACAGGGAGTTTTTCTTTAGAGTATACGTTTTCCAAATTCAGCCTATTTTTTGAAATCTTTAGATATTTGTTGCTTTTTTAAAACAGTTCAATTTGAAGCTTTAAACGAGTGTTTTCCACTCCCAGACTAAGCATGAAGTAAAATTTCGAGTTTAGAAAAGCCCTGTGAAAATTTGTCGAGGGTCGCGCAGCGACCTGAGACAAATTTTCTGGGCTTTTCTAAACTCGAAATTTTACTTCATGCGCCACGCCTATAATACACTGATTTCAAGTGAGGTTAAAATATACATACATTTCACAGTATTTTAGTGTTTTATATGCATGGCGCATGAAGTTAAATTTCGAACTTAAAAAAAACAAGGAATATCCGCAATTGTTGTATCAATTCTATGGTATGTCATTATTTTTATAAAATCACATTACTTTTTCTTAATTATTTTAACTTAGAGAAACGTAAAGTGTTAAGTGTGAACATTAATAAATTTAATAATTTTACCCTCTACAAAAAATAAAATACATTTTGTCTCTAAAATAAATAGGGAAGCCAATATTTGAACACTTTAAAATTAACATGCGATTTCCTATGTTGCGTCCGTAAAGTCAACACCCGGTATAATAACATAAGCAAGTAAATATACCTATATTTACAAGTGTGATAAACCTTTACAAACTAGAGTTTTGAAACTTTGAATTATTTACACTAAAATATTTACCGGGCCGGGCCGGACCTGTTCTATTACTTATCCGGGCCGGGCCGGACAAAAAAAATTTCCCGCGCAGGGCTCTAAAAGACGTTAACACTGAAACATCAACGCTACCCACTAAGCAAAAAACAAACTAATAACGTTATATCAACATTGTAGCAACATTAAAAGTTGTTTTAATGTTGATGAAACATTACTTAAATAGATTTGCTCAGTGGGTAAACACTAAAAAATTAGAATATTTTTAAGTAACAATTTTTCTAAATTAATAAAACTCATAGTAGTGATTCTAAACAAACGTCAAATTAATAAAAAATAGTCAAACAAATCAAAATCAACAATAATATACAGGGTGATTCAGTTTGGTATTCCATCCCCTTCTATTTTTTTTACTTTGAGAGTAAAGTATAACAAACCATATATATTTGTAAACGGCAGGGAATTCTCTATTCAATAGTGGGTTTTTTTTGCTTTTTTATAATATGATGACAACTGTGAAAGTAGCAATTGACAACTTTTTTTTCAAATGCCACAATACCTATTTTTTGATCAATTCTAACAGAATTCTAACACTTTCCTGCATTTGAATATTCTTCGCAACGATACGCTTAGATAACACAAACAAATATATAAAAAAATCATATGTGGCTGCGATAATTATGCAAAATTAAACAAACTATTTCGTTAAGTGTTTAATTCTTGAAGGAAGGTTATTTAAAAAACGAAAACATTCTTTAAAAAAAAAATAGGCACAAATGAAGATACAAAAAGTAGATATTTTGGTAAATCCTCCGATTTCTATTCTATAGACATATGATTTTTTTATAAAATAAACCGATTTATTATTTTTTTTTATCTAAGTGCCCTCTATCCAAATTGAACAAAATTAGGTATGGTGTCATTTGAGAAATAAAGCTAACTATCGCTACCTTGACAGTTGTCATCGTAATGTCAATTCGGTAACGCCATTAGTTAGAGAGTTTCCTGCCGTTTACAAATATACAGAGAGTATAATGTAACACCGAACATTTTCATAACAAGAATTTTTCTTTGAAGTATCCATATACATACGTTGCACATTTTTCGATGCTTGGTTTATTAAAAGAATTTAATTTAAAGCTTTAAGCGAGTGTTTTCCACTTCCAATCTAAGCATGAAGTAAAATTTCGAGTTTAGAATAGCCTGAAAATTTGGTTTGGTCGCGTAGCGCGAAGCGCGGAGCGGCCAAACCAAATTTTCAGGCTTTTCTAAACTCGAAATCACCGGTACAAAACACTGACATATTACGAAGTTTAAAACATACCGCTAAACTTTACATTGAATCAGTGTTTTGTACTGGTGGCGCATGAAGTAAAATTTCGAGTTTCGAAAAGCCTGAAAATTTGGTTTGGCCGCTCCGCGCTTCGCGCTACGCGACCAAACCAAATTTTCAGGCTTTTCTAAACTCGAAATTTTACTTCACGCTTAGCCTAGGAATGGAAAACACTCGCTTAAAGCTTCAAATTGGATTCTTTTAATAAACCGAGCATCGGAAAATGTGCAACGTATGCATATGGATACTTCAAAGAAAAATTCTCGTTATGAAAATGTTCGGTGTTACATAAAACTCTCTGTATATAGTTTGTTATACTTTACTATTAAAATAAAAAGGTTAGAAGGGGGTAGAACACCAAACTAAATCACCCTGTATCAGAGCTGGGCAGGATTCGAATCATTCAGGATTCGAATCCTGGATTCGAATCCTTTTAGAGGATTCAAAAGCGGTATTCGAATACTTTAGTTAAACTGGATTCGTGATCCGGATTCGTTACACTTTTTTAAAAGGATTCGTATTCGAATCCAAATGCTGGTGATTCGAATCCTCATAAAAGGATTCGAATCCTCATAAAAGGATTCGAATCCTCGTAAAAGAATTCGAATCCTCATAAAAGGATTCAAATCCTCGTAAAAGTATTCGAATCCTCATAAAAGGATTCGAATGGTTACAAAAGGATTCGAATCGTCAAAAATAATTCGAATTAATCGTAAGGATTAACACGAAAAATTTGTTTTGTATGTTTTTAAATCTCTCGTTAAATCACTGTTTTATACGCGTGGCGCATGAAGTAAAATTTCGAGTTTAGAAAAGCCCCGTGAAAATTTGTCTCGGGTCGCTGCGCGACCCTCGACAAATTTTCTACGCGGGGCTTTTCTAAACTCGAAATTTTACTTCATGCTTAGTCTGGGAGTGGACGACAGTCGTTTGTAAGTGATAAAATCAATTAAATTAATGATTTGTGTCAAATTTGACATTTTGATAAATTTTGATAATTTTTGCCAGATTTGAGTTTTTTAATTGTTCTTCGATAATTTCGCCAAATATAACATTTTGATGAATATGAATTGACAATTCCAATCAAATTTTTACATATAACATGTCGATTTATAACATTTTTATAAGATTTTCAACAAATCGATATTTTCGTAAAATTATCATCATTTCGAGATTTTCGTCGATTAATCAAATTATCAGATTTGGCAATATTTCCTCAATTTATGGAATGTTGATGAAATTTTCAATATTTCGAGATTTTTAATTAATTTATGAAAATGTTTATCAGATTTTCAACATATCTTGATTTTTGATATTATGTCATTTTTAACGATTTATAAAATTTTATTGAAATTTTCGATATTTCGAGATTTTCTCGTCAAATATATAAAATGTTTATATGTAAGATTTTCAATATTTTTATTTAGATTTGTAACGATTTTCAAAAATTATCGAATCATTACTTGAACACACAAATTTGAGATTTTTTTTTCTACAAGACATATTTAATCATTTTTGACATTGAATGATATTTTTGATATTTTGTACCTTTTGAGAAGACATTTTTGACAATAGATTATATTCTTGATATTAGACTACGTTTTTTGACATTGTCATGTTTCACATTAGATGCTACTTTTGATAATCAATGACATTTTTTACTTTTTTACTATTTCTGATGTTGACATTAAATGACGTATTTGACATTAGATGGCAGTTCTGATATTTTATATTTTTTTACTTTTTTGACATTAGACGACAATTTTGACATTTGATATTTTTGATATTACATATTTACTTGTTTTACATTAGATAACAATTTTTATATTATTAGATAACTTTTTTGACATTATTACTGATTTTAACAGAAATTTTCGTTTTTGTATGAACGTTTTTGTCAAACTGTCACGTACTGACATAAAATGATAATTTTCGCGTAAATCGATTTTATCAACACGCCGAATTTTTGACGTTTTAGATATTCTTTATATTTACGAGATGACATTTTGGTCATTTTGATGTTTTTGGCAATTTTAAATAATTTTGATATGTTGATATTTTGATAACTTTTAAAACTGAAAACAGTTTTAATATGTTTTTATATTTTTAACTTTACTTGAAATCAGTGTTTAATACGCGTGGCGCATGAAGTAAAATTTCGAGTTTAGAAAAGCCCCGTAAAAATTTGTCGAGGGTCGCTGCGGGGCTTTTCTAAACTCGAAATTTTACTTCATGCTTAGTCTGGGAGTGAAGACACTCGTTCGTAAATTTTCGAATTATCATATATTGTCACAAAGTTGTGTATTTATTTCCAAAAAAATCTTTCTCGGTTTATTGAACAAAAACAAGAGAGCTGAGGTGAAAAGTGTTAAGGTAAAAGTGGTTTATTTTTTCGTTGGCTACAACTTTTGTTTGAAACATTTTTTGATTTAAACCTCGAAAGCCATAATCGGTGAGTTGTTGATCTCCACTATATGTTTTAGTTTCTAATTCAAAAACAAAAGAGGTGAGGTGAAAAGTGTTTAGGTAAAAGAGGTATATTTTTTCCTTAGCTACAACTTATGTTTTAAACATTTTTTTGATTTAGACGTCAAAAGCCATAGTGAAATTCGTTTAATAATAAAACATCTAATGATTTCTAGTGATTTTTAACACAAGACTTTTAGACATTTGATGGTATAATTAATATTGAATTACTGAAATAAAAAGCGAAACTAGTCGAGTAAATAGAAACAAATAGTGAAACAAACCAAGCGTTTTTAATTTATCCTTCAATATTATACTGCAATAAGTATACATTTTTAATATATAAATATACGGTAAACAATACAATAAATTTTATATTATTATTATACTGGGTGTCCGTATTTCAACAGAATGTATGGGGATCTCGGTTATTTAAAGAGATAAAGTCGGTTAAATTGGGGCAAAGTTGCATAATTTAGGGCCCAATAATAACCCAAAAACAAGTTTGAAATATCTTATTTCCTTAAGGGGGCATTCTCATTCGGAATCCCGAAAAATGGATAAACTTTGGATTTTTTTTGCGGGATAACTATAACTCGTAGAATCATGCAGTTTGGATTTTCGAAAAGATTGTTTTTTTTTAGTAGCAAAAATATTTTTTATTAATGACTAATAATTTTAAACATGGCCGCCACAGAGGATGGCATTGACCGCTGCACGCCGAGCATTGCTTTACTGCAAAAGTTTCCGGGCTTCTTATAATCATCTGAAACAAAATCGAATAGGGGGGTGTTAAACTTCATTAAATTCCCTGGAGCTTGAACCTAAGCGCATTGAAATTTATCAAAATTTAACAAAATGGTGGCCATTTGAAAAAAAAGTTCATTTTTTACCCGATTTTTCTGTCTTGGACCCGCCACACAGTGGGCGGAATCGGGATTGTAGCTGGACAAAACTCATAGCCTTTAGTACGATGGGCGAAAGTGGACCTATTTACTTGTATCATGTTAAAAATTACTAATATTAAGCAAATAATGGGCAATTCAAAATAGCGGACAGAATAAAACAATTATATCCTAGAAAATGTCATATTTTTCGTAAACATTATTATATCGAGGTATTTTATGAGAAAATTATTTTGTTATATTTATTATAACAATATAATGAAATATAATTTATCAGATTGTAATACATTTGTCAATTAATTATGAAAAAGAAATAACTAAACAATAAGATTATTGACAAGCAGCAGTTTGTAGGAAAAGAAAATTATTTAACAGTTGTGGAAGCATTATATTTTATTTACAGCATTATATGATTGTTCATTCTACAAAAATTTCGGATTCATCCGTTTAACGTCAAGAAGTTGAAGTACAGCTTCTGGCAAATCCTTAATTGTGTTTTTAGGCAGACCTCTTTTGGCACTTATCACTGGATCAGACAGCTGAAGCATGGTGTGAATTAGATCAGTACTCGTGTGATCTCGAGTATCTTTGCGCGTATGCCTTAATTTCATTTGTCTGTAGATCTTATTACTCGCTTCTTGAGCTTCTTCTGACATCATGCCAATAGGCAAAAGAAAAGATTTTACTACAGTAGCTCCGTGTACAAGAATTTTGTGGATGCTGACAGGCATATTGTACCATGGATATTTTTGGACAAATAACTTCGCCGTTTCTTGTGTAAATGCTTCAAATCGCTCGTAGTTAAGTGGTTGACCACATGACAGTGTTGTCATAACTACCCCGAATCGGCGAATAAGTTCTTCAACAACGTTCGTAATTTCTGATACAACAACAATGTTTGTTTAGACACATACTGTCGTCAAGTGAAACGAAAGTTTAATTATTTCGTTTTAATTCGAGATGTTATCTATTTATTTAATTTTTTAACGAAATACACATTTATTTAATATTTTATTTGTCGTCGAAATAAGAGTTGAATGAGGAGAAAATTTCCCCCAATTTCGTACCACCGAGTTGTATTCGGTTTGACAATTTGACGAACAAATACTTATTAAAAAATTCTATTCGAAAGATATGAATAGTAGGTAATGCTAAAAACATTGTGTTGTTGAGGTAACTGTCAAGAAACAGTAAAAACTGGAAATGTATTTAGGAAATTTTCACGTGTGAAAATGGTCGCTTAATAGAAACGTGATTAGTCCATTTTGCGAAAATGAGTGAATCTGATTGTTCGAAAAAATGTTAGTTGAATTGTCAATATTTATAGAAGAAAATCGGAAAAAAACAAAAACGCTTCTAGTAAAGACCCACTTCCGGTGTACGAAATTTTATCAAAAACTTTTCAGTTCTTCCGACTAAGAATTAAACCTTAAGTTTAAAGTTTCAGTCTAAAAGCTGTAGCGGTTTTTGAGATACAACACCCACGGACACACACACACATACACACACGCGCGCACACACACACACCCGCACACTCACACACACACACACACAAAGACACATTTCAAAAATGGTCGGAATTGTCTCAGGAGACCATAAAACGTATATATCCATCGAAATTTCGAGTTTGAAATAAATCATGAAAACAATACTTTCCCGTATTACATGCATGGAATGTAGAAAAAATACGATATAAACCAAAGTCGCAAAAAGTCGCAAGTAATTTCTTTTTCATCCGCAATTATATATATCAAGGCATCTCGAGAATGTCCGATCACATCGGTAAAAGTCGGTAAAAAAAGTTCTAAGGTTTAAAACAAATGAAACCATGTTTCTCATATAAAATATTAGTTTACATAAACATATAACTTCAATCCCATACAAAACATGAAACATCGTGATAAGTATGATGCCTGTAACTGTTTGGATATAAAGAATACGTCATATGATGATGCAGGATCATTCGCGAAGGACCTTCGTACACACCATTATTTCTATACTTTAAACATCAAATACGATCAATAATATTTTATGACTCTGTATTAACTTACTGACGCTTTCATATAAATAAATATAGTCTCTGGAGACTAAAGAATCAGCGCAGAGAACTTTCCAACGTTTATTGTTAACTTTTTTCTGGGGGTTTTGTCCAGCTATAATCCCGATTCCTCCCACTGTGCGCCATGAAAAATAGTAAAAATGACTTTTTTCACTGCAGTTAGGTTCAAGCTCCAATAGATTTTATCTAGTTTTTCGTCGATTTAGTCTCATTCGAATCGGATGAACCGTTCGACCGGAATCTCCGTTATAGTAAAACAAAACGTAGTTTCGAGAAAAACGCGTTTAAAGTTATCGTAACGATTTCGACTCAAAAAATCGGTGTTTTGCCATCGAATGTTCGCGATACTTCGGTCTTTAAGGTTTTTACACTTGCTTAACATGATTCTGATATCAGATTTGCAAAATTTACCTTCAGGGATACAATATGGTGGACTGAGACGAAAAAAAAACATTTTCTGATTTTCATGAAGTTGGATATATATAGGTATTGCAATTCGGTTAGACTAAATTTGTTGTCAGAATTTCTATATTGTCAAAATTTAATATGGCAGATTTAAAATGGTGACCCCAAAAGCGAAAATGAAGCATTTTTTAAATACTAGTTAGCACATTTATGATCGATTGACAATATTCTACGTACAATCAGTCAGCAATTCCCGGGCCATACATGCACCCTTCCTCTATTTCTATTAGCTCATCTTCTTTGGGGGGTTGCCTTCGTTGCGCAATGGCCGCTAGTCTGGCACCGTAGGACACCTTGCGTTCTGCGTTCATGATCCGCGAGTTGTCGGCTTCATCTACATAGCGGGAGGCTACCAGTCCAACACGTATCCCCATAACGTTCATGGTAGACAGGAGAGATGATCTCCCTTCATTAAAGATGTTCGCAGCGACGTATGTTGCGATTTGAACAGTTTGAAGACCACAGTGCAGATGTTTCGGCGCAAACTTCCACACAGTCCCGTTGAAAGATTCATTTGCATTTTGAGTGTTTGCCCCGGTGCATCGGTTCAGATATTGTCAAAACACGTATTTTTTGAAAATTCGTTTTTATTTTTTTATTCAAAAACTATTGAATCCAGACATTTACAACATTATAGGCACTTTTTTAACGATAAATCTAGTAACATATTTTATTTTAAGATAACTATAACATTTACCTAGGGACCATAGCTAACTTATGTTTTTCTTATGAGCGCCATTTTGGATTTTGATATTTTTTACTGAATGCAATGATGTAATCACACTTATAGTTTATTGTACATTTTATATGTAAAATTTTATTCTTTTGGTTTTTTAAAGAGTGCCTTGGAAACAGTTGAGTAACTCACTTATTGGGCAACTCCTAGGACCCATAATTTGTTTACATGTCACCCCTGAAGACGGGAATTCGACGTTACATACTTTAACAGTTGTGACATATTTTAAAGTAACAAGTGTCTTCCACTCCCAGACTAAGCATGAAGTAAAATTTCGAGTTTAGAAAAGCCCCGCGTAGAAAATTTGTCGAGGGTCGCGCAGCGACCCGAGACAAATTTTCACGGGGCTTTTCTAAACTCGAAATTTTACTTCATGCGCCACGCGTATAAACCATTGATTTGAAGTGTAGTTCAAAAACACACAAATACATCTTTAAACAGAGTAACACAGAAATTTAGTCTGTTATCAACGATGTTCAGTGTTAATAATAAATAATTAGGTTGTGAATATTTTTGTTAAAACAACTGATAACGACATTTATATGTTAATGGTTGTAAAAAAATAATAAAATCAAATTTATTCTTAAACGATTTGTATTCGTGATTCGAAAAAACGGGATTCGAATCATATTTATCTCTTACGAATCCTTTATTCGAGTATTCCTGATTCGAATCATATTAGGTGATTCGGATTCATGATTCGAATCCTTTTAGCCAGGATTCGTCCCAGCTCTGCCCTGTATATACAGGTCGTCCCAGACCACCCGTATCAGGCAATTTTTTGAGAAAGTTTATTTTTTTGCCAATTTTTCGAATATTTATATACAAGGTGTCCCAGACCACCCGTATCGAGATTTTTTGAGAAAACGGCTAGTTTTAGAGAGTTGGGATAAAAAAAAAATATTACTAAAGCCATATTGAACAATCGAATGGTGATATTGTTTTCCCATTATTAAGTAAAGTTTTAAAATATTTACATGATTGGAGTCGAATATTTCTTTAGCGACTCCGCGTATCTAAGAGGTTTAACTAAAATTTGAAGCTCAATCTTTCAAAATAAGAAAGCCATGAAAAATTGAAATTTAATAACTTTGATCAGATATTACTCAAAACAAACGGCAGTTCCAAAAATATTTTTCCTACAAAATTTGCTTATTTTTCAAAGACCTTTTGAATGATACCACTTTTGACCTATTATGCCTTTTGAAAATCTTGAGTTTTTGACACTTTTAAGCAAAATCTCAGGGATTCCAACCTTTTTAGGAAAAAACAATTTCACCATTCGATTCTTCAATATGGCTTTAATAATATTTTTTTTCATCCCAACTCTCTAAAAGATTTTTTGAAAAAACGGCTATTTTCAAAAAATCTCGATACGGGTGGTCTGGGACACCCTGTATATAAATATCGATAAACTGGCAAAAAAACATAAGCTTTCAATAAAATTGTCAATATAAACAAATTTTGGCAGATACGTGTCATAATCTTCAAAATCAACAAAAAAGTATAATAATATTTTTTAGATTTCTGAATTTTTTTATATTTTGGTAAAAAATAGATAAAATTTAGTTCTACACAAAAATTAAGTCAAATTTAAGAACCAATATCTCAAAAATTACAAATTTTGAATATATTTTTTTAATTTTATATGAAATCTTTAGTAGTAGTAGTAGTAGTAGTTTATTCATGTTAAGTGCATAATCAGCTTACATTCGTCAAGTGTTTAAAAGCAACAAACGATTATAAAAATGGAAAAAAATCTTTGAAATTGATAAAATGAACATATAGCAAATATTTACTAAATAAAAATATACCACTTATTAATTTATTTATTTATAAATTATAAATTTTTAAATAGCCAAAGCTACCCAAAAAAAAGTTTCTCAATTGACAAAACAATAATGAACAATACAAAAAGTAATAAAGTGGATGATATAATAAAATAAAAAGTTTCACTCATTTGATATTTTCATCAAAACATTCAATTAATAATAATAATAATAATAATAATAATATTCTTTATTTTCTACAATAAAAAATTACAATATCCCAATATAATTACAAACAATAGACATTGTAGAAAGCCCATGGGCGGAGTACAGAAAATAGCTTATACAAGCAAATCTGCTTTCAACTCAACCCAAATTAAACTAAGAATAATATTATGGCTTAAACTTAAATATATATATGTAATATCATAACAATAGCAGTAAAATTGAAAAATTCGCAATTACAATAAAAATAACGTATATAATAATTCAAAGTTTAAACTAGTGTTTCCCACTCCCAAATGAAGCATGAAGTAAAATTTTGAGTTTAGAAATGTCTAAAAATTTGGTTTGGTCGCGTAGCGACCAAACAAACAATAGTGAAATGTTTTCCAATCCTTTTTTAGCTTTGTCCCGTTTGATCGATTTATTTTATAATTTCGGAAAAAACGGGAGAATGTCTCGTATTTTTCATAATTTAGTCCCAACTTTTAGCTGCTCTAGCTTTATCGGCTTAATTTTGTTGTCTTTTTACATAAAAAACAAAGAAATTCATTCATTTTTGAACTCGCCGCCTCGAAAATGAGGTTTCGAACACCGGTTTGACAACTCTAAAGTCGCATTTCCGGTATTTCACGAGTTCAGCCATATACAGAGAGTTTTATGTAACACCGAACATTCTCACAACTAGAATTTTTCTTTGAAGTATCCATACGCATACGTTGCACATTTTCCGATGCTCGGTTTATTAAAAGAATTTAATTTGAAGCTTTAGGCGAGTGTTTTCCACTCCCAGGCTAACCATGAAGTAAAATTTCGAGTTTAGAAAAGCCTGAAAATTTGGTTTGGTCGCGTAGCGCGAAGCGCGGAGCGGCCAAACCAAATTTTTAGGCTTTTCTAAACTCGAAATTTTACTTCATGCGCCACGGGTACAAAACACTGACATATTAGGAAGTTTAAAACACACCTCTAAACTTCACATTGAATCAGTGTTTTGTACCGGTGGCGCATGAAGTAAAATTTCGAGTTTAGAAAAGCCTGAAAATTTGGTTTGGCCGCTCCGCGCTTCGCGCTACGCGACCAAACCAAATTTTCAGGCTTTTCTAAACTCGAAATTTTACTTCATGCTTAGCTTGGGAGTGGAAAACACTCGCTTAAAGCTTCAAATTGGATTCTTTTAATAAACTGAGCATCGGAAAATGTGCAATGTAGGCACATGTAGATACTTCAATGAAAAATTCTCGTTATGAAAATGTTCGGTGTTACATAAAACTCTCTGTATGTATTAGACTAATAAGTATATGAGTTCAGCAAAGTTAAAATCACGTACGCAAAATTTGACAGCTGAACTGTCATTTCAGTTGTGGATTTTAAAGAATGACAAAAATAATGTATTTAAAGAAGTTTGCGAAAAGGGTTGTTGGTTTGAAGATAACAAGTAAAGTATACTACGTGCTGGATGGGTTTGTCGTGAGTGAGCTTCAGGTATAAGGTACGATACAGAGCGACAACTGTAACGGATTGGAAGAATATTTGCCCGAAGGTGTCTACGTAAGGAAGTGTGCCTGAGAAGAGAAAACGTGATTAGAGGTATGATAGATGGTTAATTCTTAGAATGGAATTCCACCAGCGACGGCTCACAGCCTAACTTCAGGGTCGGCCACAGCGCCAAGGCACACAAAATTTGAGGTTGGGATAGCGCTTTATAAATACAAGGAATTGCACAACAAAGTCACCTTTCAATAACGGATACATATTACCTTGGGTCACGGGCCTACCCTGAAGTTAGGCTGCGAGCCGCCGCTGAATTCCGCATCAATTAGACATATTTTTAAGAAAATCTATTTTTCAAGTTGAAAAATGAGTATCGGGAAATGTCTCGTGTCGGTCGTGTCTCGGAACGTCGTAATTAACCCATCAAAAGGCCCCATTCGACCTCTGGTGAGCAACCCCAGTGTACAAAGTATTGTTATTGAGGGTTAGAATTTGAGCGTTGGATTTTTCAAACGCTCACCAAAAATCAAATTCTGCACGGATTTCGTTGGGGTTTTCTGCGATGCGTATGCCTGGTTTGGACACAATAATAAGACTTTATCGAACGAGTCTGAGGTTATGAGACGAGCGAGCGGAGCGAGCGAGGTGAATAAAGACGAGTTCGATAAAGATATTTTACTGACGTGGTGCATACAAAATTTTATCGCCAATCTTAAAAATAAATGAAAAAGTATAGGATTTTTTATTTAAATTAAAAAAAAATAGAAAATATGTATTATTATTTAAACAAACACTACGAATTAATCAAGATATTAAACCACTCTATTTGTTGTATATGTGGAAATTGATGGTGCATCCTGTGGCATTATTTAAATTTATTCCTGATGTTGACCCATCAACGGAAAAATTTTGTGGAAAATGAATATTTTCATTTTGATGTAAAGTTGTGGCAGTGTTGTCATTGATATCAAAACGGTGCGCAATTTGATCACTACCCAAAATCGTTTTTGCAATCTTCGTTTTGTTCAATATTGATTCCTCAACATAGGACTCAGCAACGGTATCACTCTTCCACCCTCCATGACGTTTCAAATTTTCTTTGCTGTCCCCTGCATTAGCAAACAAAGTAGCAGACGACCTCCGAAAACAATGACCAGTATATTCTGACGGATTTGGCAAATTTAAATAGTTCGCAATTTTACATGGTATGTTTCCAAAAGTGTGGATACCCACAGGCTGCACTGTGCATTTACTTTTTCTATATGTAATAAAAAATCTATCATGTTTGGTCTGTGCGGGACGAAGTTTGGCATATTTTTTATATAACTCAATCGGTTTAACGTGTCCTTCGAACTCTGATGTTACGACAAATACTCTTGGTTTATTAGTTTTCGTGTGTCTTATATGCACAATCAATACAGTATCCTTGTCTTCTATATCATCAACTTTAAGATTTACTAATTCATTATTACGGCAGGCTCCAGCAACGCCAAAAATAACACAAATCTAAAATAATATCTACATTAATAACAAATATGCTTCGATAATTGATTACTATCTTACCTTCATCATTAAATATATTTCATTTGGTGCATTCAATAGAAACTGTATTATTTCTTCTTGTGTGAGAACTTTCGATTTTTTTGCCGTATAATTTTTTGATTTCTGTTTTAAAAACGCCGTAAGTTTCTTATATTGGCTTATATCAACGTCGTTTTTTACCGAAAGAGATGCTTTTAACATAGAATAATATGACCATAATGTTGCTGCTTTATATTCCTTGGATTTTTCAGAAAAATATGTCAAGAGAACGTTTTCGCTAATTTTTTTAATGTTATTTCTGTCACACCAACTTGTGAATAAATCGTGTTGACGATTATAAATATGTCTAGACTTACTTGGAAGAATTTCGAGCGTTGTTTCTATCGCTCTTTCGCGTATTTCTGGTGGAGTACATGGTATTTCAAACTCTTCACTACTCATGTTTTTTTTTGACAACTAAACTGACAGGATTCGACCTCCTTAGATTTTGTTAGTATTGTCCCATAATGTTACTTGTTGAAAGTAGTAAAATAATGGGACGGTTTAGTGCCGCAAATGGCGATAATAATAGATGTATTTAGTGCCGATTGGCGATAAACTAATTAACGGCACGCGGCCGGCGCCCGACTCAAAAAGGGGCACGTAAAAAACCGCTTGTTGCCAACTTTTTTATTCGGCTGATTTGGGGGTCGCATTGTATCAGTGGGGGTGATTTACTTTGAAACTGACCCATTTGCGACGGGCATGAGCCGCGGGGAACGCAAGGCGAGCATTCGAAAATTTGAAATTTCCTGACGTTTGTCACCAAATTCAAACTAAATCATTGTGCACTAAATTAAAACATAATTTTGAGTACCCGTCGTTATGAGGTAAATAAATTATGTGTGAAAGAACCACTAAATCGCCAAACTATGTAAACAAATAAAACGCACGCGTTATTTTCGGCGAAATTGACGTTTGTTAAAGCATAGTGTTCCAACTAATGTTAGACAATTACAAATTATGAACATTTCATTATTTAATAAATCGTAATTATTATTTATTTCTGTTATGTTATGAAAATCTGGGTTCCAGTACATTCTTTTATGAATAAATATAACGCACTCAATGTTTTGCTTGACATATACACGACTAGTGTGTTTCAAGCATTGTGATGGAACAATCATGACGCCATGTTGACATTGGCCTTATCAATTGCGGTACTCTCTTACATAAAGGGACACTAAATGAAACCTCCTATGTGAGTTGAACAAAAATTTTCAGGAAACAAAAACTGTTTGCATAAAATTTGTTAAGTAGTTCTTTTCAAAAAATTTTTTTTTAATAAATAACTGTATAAGATTCAGGAGATAACTTTACTACATAGGAGGTTTCATAAACTCATCGGGCTGATAACGTAGAGTCCCTTGATAATAAAACAATATTTCGTAAAAAAAAAATCACATAAGAGGTTTCATCAAAACGACGATTTATTCTTTCGTTTTTTGAAATATTTAAAATATCGCTAATAATCCATTTTCACACCGATTTTTATGCGTTTTCGTGTGCATTTACATCTTGCAGTCGCAATTTCGACGCACCTTTCACCCTTGGTACCCGTTTGCACTGAGGATAATTTTAGATTGAGCTACATAAGACAACAGTTATCAAAATGAAGAATTTTTATATAAGTAATCTTGCACATTTTTCATGACAGCATTATTGTGATGATTTTGCTCGTTTCAAAAAATATTGTACAATCCTCGTGCGTGATCAATTTTCCAGCAATTCTATAAAAATAAATTGCCGAAACAGCTGATCGACAGAATTTCTGTCACGGTGTGACGCCAGCGCCCTCATATTGTGTATTTTTAATTGAGAAATGCTAACCTCAAAATACAAATTTCAATGATTGAAAACAAACCGGGTAAAATGCCCATTCAACCAGAAAATCCTCCAGAAGTGACCAATGCTAAAACAATCATAGTTATCCATCCGGGCTCATTAAATCTAAGAGTTGGAAGGGCTGCCGATTTAAACCCCACAACAGTGCTACACGCAATCGCAAGGCGAATATTACCAGAGGGTATGGTGTATAACGACCCATTTGTGCCCCCACGAGTGGATCTAGGACAAGCACAAGAATTAGAGGAAGCGCGATTAGGAGTATCGCACACTTTACAATCATGTTTACAATCGGATGGTCGAAGACGGTACGCTACACCACCACAACAAATAGCTGCATTTAACAGGCGAAGCCAACCTGATGTTATAACTTCAAATGGAGGAGAATGGGTGAAAATGGAGGGTGATATAGTTATAGGAAATGATGTGTTGAGAATTAACCCTACTGAAAATTTCAACATACATTTTCCTTTTCGAAGGGGTGATTTTAATTTGCACGGCGGACCAGGCGGGTCGATAACAGCTGTTCTGGCGGATTTAGAGACTATATGGACGTATGTTTTAGAAACCAATTTTTCAATCCCACGTAGTGAATTTGACCAATATAAAGTAGTTCTAATTATTCCGGATATCTTCAACAGGACACATTTGCGCGAATTAAATACATTGTTGCTTTTAAAAATGGGGTTCGGTAGTTGTTTTTTAGTGCAAGATCACGTTGCGGCTACTTTCGGGTCCGGTTTGAGTTATGCATGTGTGGTCGACGTCGGGGATCAAAAAACTTCAGTTTCATGTGTCGAAGACGGCATTTGTCATGCTAATACGCGGGTAAGGATGGATTACGGAGGGGCCGATATTACTCAAACTTTCTTTTGGTTGTTGCAAAAATGTGGGTTTCCTTATAAAACTTGCAGTGAGTCAAATAAGTTGGATACTATTTTGCTTCGTAAATTGAAGGAAGATTTCTGTCACGTGAATTTGGATATTTGTGGAGCGCAAGAAAAGACTTTTGTTGTGCAACAACCTGATAAGGTTGCTTTGCAGTATACGATACAGGTGGGTGATGAGTGCATTGTGGCACCATTGAGTTTGTTTACTCCTGAACTTTTTGGGGTTACCGGGGCGAAAATGGTGCATACACAGAAACGGTCTCTTGGGGATCCCGAAGATCCGCACGATGAAAATTTCTTAAGGGAAATTCGAAGAAAAGGTAAAATAGAATAATCGGATAACATTTTTGATGCGTAGAAAAATATTTAAGATTCAATAAAACAATAATATAGAGCCTGGGTCTCCAAACTATCTTCTTCGCGGGCCACAAATACAATTCTACATAATAAAGTCGGCCAAGATCCGATTAATTTTATAAAATTATGAAAAATTTAAGGAACAATTGTTACAATATTTCAAAATATGACATTTACAAAAAAAATTACAAACAATCGCGGGCCAGATTTGGCCCGCGGGCCGTAGTTTGGAGACCACTGATATAGAGGAAGCTTTTAATTTCTCATCTTGCCAGTTACGCATTTTTATTCATATTAACATTCTCTATATTTTGATGTCAATATAGACTAAAGCAGTAATTTCAGTTTAATAGGTATTTATTAACCAATACCTCACATTGCCCAGTTGCACCAAAAACCTTGAACTCGTGTTCAAGCTGAACTTGAGTTCAAGATGACAGTTCCTATTGTTCTAATGTCACTTTGAACCCGAGTTCAGAGTTGGACCAGTTCAAGGTGTTTGGTGCAACTGGCCCTTTGTAATAAAAGCGCAATTAGATGTGTCCCAGATGGATTAATTTATGTGACAGATACTGCTCCAAATTGTTCTTGTGACGGAAAGGTAAAACCGTGGCAACACAATACACCCTATTTGGACTTGAGTGCGCACTTCCTCGTGGGGTGCAAACACCTGAACCGAACCTAACCTAGTGTATATTAGCATAAGTGTTGTGTTGTTTGTTATTTAATTACAACATAAAAATAACTAGAACTGATGCAAACGGGCATTAGAACACTTGTTAGAGTCAGAAAGTATGAATCATTTAAAAGTGACATAAATATGATATATAAATAACACCACCTCTAGAAACACAGCCAATTGCACTTTTATTAATTAATATCCAGATATATTAAGAACATACGAATTTTAAATATGAAGGAACCATTATTATTATATAATATCAATTGTCTTATGATGGGTTCAATTACTGGGATCATAAGACGTTTAGGCCAGTCTAATATTGACAGGTTGCAGGCAGAGTGAAAGCAAGTTATCAAATAAATGTTAATGAAATCTACTCTAAAATAATTTTTATAATTTATTATCCATGTGACCATTATGCAGTTTGAATGCATAAGGATTATTTATTTTAAGTCAATGTGAAATTACTGCTTAGGTACACATACGGGGTATCCCATTAGTGCGTTCTTAGAAGATATCTCAGCTCTTGTTGAAGATAAAAAAAAAACGTTTCTGCACCGATGTTGCTCGACTTTAAGAGCTGCATAACCTAAAAATATTTTCATGTTTACAGAGTGCTCGTGATAAAGACGGTAGCGGATGAAACTTGCTTATTTTAAATGGATCACCCTGTATATTATTTAATTTTTGAATTTCTCATTAAAATTGAGTTTCTCTTTATTGATAATATTTGGTTTAAGTCATACTGTTTCGGAGTTATTTGACAATTATGAAAAAAATTACTTTTGCAGTGATTTCATAAACCTAAAATATCTCCGAAAGTAAAGCAATATCATTTACAAATTTAAGAAAAAGTAACGGTCCTAAATGGGAGCCTTGTGGCACCCCTGAGGTTGTGTTAATTATAATATTACAGGTGATATTATTTACTTTAACTAACATTTTCCTGTTACAACTAAGGCACCGTAGCCATTCAACAGAGTGGCAACCAACCAGGAAAGTCAGGGGATTTTATTCATCGGGAAAATTCAGGGAAATTAGGCGTTTTTAGCAAAAAGTCAAGGAATTTTTAAATAAATTATAATGATAAATATGCAGATAATACGATTAAAAAATTGCTAAACTATTAGTTCTATTATTAGTTCAGCTCGAATTTGACACATCAAATAATATTTAATTGATGAGGCGGATACATGATGAAACTCCATAATACTATTTGAAATAAAACAACGCAGTTGGGAGGGTTTCACTTTTATTGTTGAACACTGCAACATGTTTCACCACACAGTGGCTTCATCAGGCAGATGAAATTATTATTTCATCTGCCTGATGAAGCCACTGTGTGGTGAAACATGTTGCAGTGTTCAACAATAAAAGTGAAACCCTCCCAACTGCGTTGTTTTATTTCAAATAACATCAAATAATATTAAACAAAATTAAAACTTAAAATGGTGATATGCCCATCATAGCACTTTCCCCGTCATTTAAACAATTGATAATTGATACACTAAACTTATTTCACTTGTTAATTGGGTAAAGCACATTTAACATTAAATCAGTGTTTTATACGTGTGGCGCATGAAGTAAAATTTCGAGTTTAGAAAAGCCCGATTTGGCTTGGCCGCTCCGCTGCGCTACACGACCAAGCCAAATTTTCAGGCTTTTCTAAACTCGAAATTTTACTTCATGCTTAACCTGGGAGTGGAAGACACTCGTTTCATCACTAAAACAATTGACAATTGATTATTGTTGTTTTATTGACAGGAAAAGTTCAATGAGATTAAAACATAATGTCAATTTTGAAACAAGTTAAAGAGGAACCACTCGTTTTTTGCCATAATAGTGAAAACAGTGTCGTCACAATAATCAAGGGCATTTAATTATGTCACGTAAAGTCAAAATGTCATTATGGCCAAAAGATGGGTTAGGTTAGCCACTTGTTATCTAATCTAACTTAATTTTCCTATATTATAAATAAGCAAAATTGTGAGAACTGTCCTAAAATGTAAAGTTGGCCAAAATTGTCATATCGTGTTCAAAAATGATAATTTTATTTAAATATTTTTATTGTAGTCATTTTGTGTTGAAAATATTAAATCATGCAAAGAAAAACGACATTTTACGTTTTTTTTTTTGTATAGTTTGAAAGTATCAACACGGGAATAACAACTATAAAAATATTATTTGAAAAACGGTAGAGATATATGCAGTCGTCGGATTTTCGGTATTTCGAGATTTTCAATTCATAAAATGTTCATGAGATTTTCAATATTTCGAGATTTTCTTAAGATTTTCAATATTTCGAGGTCTCCAATTTATAAAATGTTAATCAGATTTTCAATGTCTAGATTTTCGTCAAATTACAAAATACTTTACATAGAAATGTTCGTAAGATTTCAAGATTTTTTTTGTTTAGAGATTTTCGTTAATTCATAAAATGTTGATCAGATTTTTAATATTTCAAAAATGTTTTCGATTCTTTATGATTTTTTTTTTCTTTGAATTTTCATCGATTTTTAAAATCTTGACAATTTTCATGAGTTTCTTAGATTTCTAAAATCTTAACAATTTTCGTTCATTTCTCGGATTTCCGTAAATTTTAAACATTTTATTTATTTATTTATTCAACGGGATCCATATACAAAACGAGACTACAGTTCGTGATTCGTGATGAATTTTGAAAAGATTTTTCTCAATTTTTAATGAATTTATTAGATTATCGTAAATTTTAAAAATGTCGATACTTTTAATAATAATAATAATACTTTTAATAAATTTTCGTCAATTTTTAAAAAAACGTTGACGCTTTTCGTAAATTTGCAGCGTTTTCATTTTAATTACTTTTCAACATGTTGACGATTTGGTTAATTTTCGAAAATTTCGACTCCTTTCGTAAATTTTAAAGATGATTAATAATTTTCAACATGTTTACAACTTTTATTAATTTTCTAAGATATTCGTTAAATTTAATAAATTAAGAGTTTTTAGTGAATTTTCAAAGTTTTCGTTAATGTCAAATTGTCGATGTTTTTCATGAAATCTCAAGATTTTCGTGCGATTGTTGTAAAAATTGATGATACAATTTTAAATGGAAAAAGTCGTAATTTTTTTCGTTTTTAACCAATTTTATTTATTTCTTAATTTTAAATTTTTTCTTAATATTACTATTTTTTTGTCTACAAAACAGAAACAAGCAAGATATTGATATTGAAAATTGTCGAACGAAAGTCTTCCACTCCCAGACTAAGCATGAAGTAAAATTTCGAGTTGAGAAAAGCCCCAAGAATTTGGATTTGGACGCGCAGCGTCCAAATCCAAATTCGGGCTTTTCTCAACTCGAAATTTTACTTCATGCGCCACGCGTGTTAAACTCTGATCGCAAGTAAAATTCAAATTTTAACATCTTAGCAGTTTTCGTGAATTTTCTAAATTGTCATTAAACTTTTAATATTTAAAGATTTTTCTCGATTTATAAAATTTTAACATCTTAGCAGTTTTCGTGAATTTTCTAAATTGTCATTAAACTTTTAATATTTAAAGATTTTTCTCGATTTATAAAATTTTAACATCTTAGCAGTTTTCGTGAATTTTCTAAATTGTCATTAAACTTTTAATATTTAAAGATTTTTCTCGATTTATAAAATTTACGAATGTCTTCCACTCCCAGACTAAGCATGAAGTAAAATTTCGAGTTGAGAAAAGCCCCAAGAATTTGGATTTGGACGCGCAGCGTCCAAATCCAAATTCGGGCTTTTCTCAACTCGAAATTTTACTTCATGCGCCACGCGTGTTAAACACTGATCGCAAGTAAAATTCAAATTTTAACATCTTAGCAGTTTTCGTGAATTTTCTAAATTTACATTAAACTTTTAATATTTAAAGATTTTTCTCGATTTATAAAATTTAAAATGTTTATATGAGATTTTCAATATTTTGAGAATTTCTTAAGATTTTTCAATATCTTAGATTTTTGTAGTTTTCACAATATTAACGGTTTTCGTGAATTTTCTGGGTTAAATAGTAATTCTAAAAATATTGATACTTTTCATGCATGTCATAAATACTTTAATTCATGAATTTCCAAAATAATTGTTAAATTGAACATTTTGACGCCTTTCAGATTTTTTTTTAGTTATAAATATCATGACAGGTTTTTTGTGAATTTCTTCAATTCTCAAAATCTTAGTGCGTTTCGTGAAGTTTCAAAGATTTCCGTCAACTTTCAAATTGTGAAACGATTTTCATAAACTTCCTAGATTTCCATTAATTATTAAAAAACACGAATTTTTTAGATTTTCGTTATTTAAAAAAAATTATATATTTCATGAATGAATTTTCAAGACTTGAGTCAATTTGTAAAATCTTGGTAATTTTCGTGAATTTCCTAAATGTTCGCCAAACCTTAAAATGTTGACGCTATTCGCGAATTTTTAAAATTCTGTCGGTTTTCCTGAATTACCGTTAATTTTAAAAATCTTCGGTCGGTTTTCGTGAAATTCAAAATTTCAGTGATTTTTTCAAGATGTTCATTTATTATAAAAATCTTATGAAAAGCGAACTTTTCGCAATGAACTTGGAAATCGTCAACATTTTGAAAATTAACGATAATTTAGGAAATCCATAAAAACTGTCGAGATTTCAAAAATTGACGAAAATTTATTAAAATTGCTAACATTTTTAAAATTACCAAAAAGTGTTAAATTTTGCAAATCACCGAAAAGTGTAAATATGTAAAATATCAGCGATCATTTATAAAATTTAGGATAGCCGTAAATATTTTGAAAATCAACGGAAATCTAGGAAATTCAGAAAAACCGTCAGAATTTCGAAAATTGATGGAAATGTAGAAAGTTCTCGAAAATTAGAGAAAAGTAGCTCATTTTAATGGCGATTGAGAGTTTGAAAAAAAATATGATTATTTTTATAGATTCCTGATTTATCCGGAAAAAATGAAATATGTGATTTTAGAAAAAAATTATTATCTTCCCTGCCATTGGCGGTATTTACATCAAACTTCACAACTTCATATTTTTGAACCCGCTAATGTAAGCGACCTCGTGTATCTTATCGTTTCCGAGATACCAATAGTGAGCATCGAAAAATTCACCACCCTGTATATACCAATGTTTTATATATAAAAAAAAAGAATTTTCTAATTGAAACTAAAAAAAAAATATCAAAATCACATCTAAACTAATAATGCCGTCTTGAGTTATATATGATATATATTTTACTATTGGTATTTTCAGGAATGAAAGAAAATATGGAACCCTCAGCATCGGATCTTCTAAACGAACAATATTTCGAGCCGAGCAACAACCAAGGCTCGACAAACGATGACGACATAGTGGTGGATGCAATAGACACCGTCGCACCTAGCACTGATAAAGAATTCATAATGAACCCTGGTCAGATTCTCGGTTTAGATCAAGCCGTGCTGCAAAGCATAGACCGTTGCCCCACCGAAGATCTGAAACGCAAAATGTACGGTTGTGTCTTGATAGTAGGCGGTGGAATGAAATTCTCTGGTATCGGAACATGGCTGCAAAACAGGATTAGCCTGCAAATACCTTACCTTTACCGTGCGGAGCAGTTGGATATAATCACAAACCCGCGCGATATGGATCCTTCGATGGTCGCCTGGAAAGGTGCAGCAATCATGTCCTGCTTGGAAACAGCTCAAGAGCTATGGATAGGACCAGCGGAATGGGAAAGAATAGGCGTTAGGGTGTTGAGGGAGAGGGCTCCTTTTGTGTGGTGATTAGGTACTAAGTTTTATATTAAAAATATCACTTTTTATATTTATTTATAAAGAAAATAACCTGGTCAACATTGTATAAAAAAGTTTTACTATCTATTACAAAACTTTCCAATATAATAAGATATTTCATTTCTTTACTGTGTTTTTTCTTTTTTATACTTCCATCTCTAATATACAAATAAATATTAATAAACATTAACATATAAAATACAATACGCAGAGATATAATTATTTCATAAATCAATTACATATAAGCTCTTTGAAGCCTGATTTCATCAACACAATCATTTATTCTTTGGAAAATTTTCATTTAACAATTGGTCCGAAAAGTTACACGATAAAAAAATATCTCTATCCAGCAAGCAGTCGTAGTGTATTTAAATAATTAGTAATCTCTAAAAGAACAAAAATTAAGTCAAATTTATCTATAATACTTGATTTCTTAAAAAGGACGTTTCTTTTAACATAACGTAATTCTATATGCTAACAAAAAAAAACAAAAAAAACTCCTCATCCGTTTGTACAAAAAATGTCGTTATTGTATACACAATCATCTTTTTATTTTTTTATTATCATAATATATACTTTTTTCATATCTTTAAATTTGTTTAGAATATATTTAAAAATGTACCACACACCTTTGCGTCAAATAATTAATTAGAAGAGAAAAATTGTATCACGTCGTGGACCCGAGTAACGGGGACCGGCCCACCTCTAAAACAAAATTCTCGTGGATCAGCGAATATTAAATAAAAATATATATATATATATATTATATTTTCAATATGTACAAGTGAGACACGGGTGTAAAAATTTGCCCGGCCTCATAACTATAATATAGTTAATAAATATATAAATGTAAAACTTTTATAAAGTTTCCACCTTCTCTCACAGCTTTCTGACCTACATTTAGAGTACCTCTTTTGTTTATTTTAGTTGTGGTTTTGTAGTCCGATGGAATTCCTCTTTTTGAAGAGGAATTCGTTAGTTCGGTATGATTGTTATGCCCTCCGAGGCTGTTGGCAGCACGACGGTACTAACTTGACCATCTTGATCTGTGTCGGTTGATACTTGGATGTGGTGCTGGGGCACTTGTATTTGTACGGGAATTTGGATCGGTGTCTGTGACGTTGGTACCTAATAAAATTCAAATTTAATATATTACTATATTATCTAAAGAGAGTATTTATTCATTTCTTATAGATATAAAACAAATATGGGGCAATTCAATTTTAGGACAAGATTACATACGACCTCATCAAAAACCTTCATTTATACATGTGCATAGTTCTACTTTTATGCACTAGTGTTTAAATAAGAAATGCAAATTGAATTTCAGTTAGTATTTACAGAATTTAATTATACATTTTTGACCTCAATAATGGTTAATGTACATGGTGTTCTTTTGAAAAGGAGCTATCCCTGATGGTTCCAGAAAATAAACAGAACGTAAAAAATCATCAAGCACTTTGAATTTTCTTGTGAGGTGATACAAACAGTTATTAAAATGTCTGGATATGTTATTGTAAAACAATGGGCCCGTTCAGCAAAATGTTCAACATTCAACATGTTTGGATTTGTTTGTGATTTATGTTGGTACCTAATGAACGGTACTTCGGTCGGTATATTCCATACAATTGCGAAAATCCCAAACACGTTCACGATTAACAATCCGGTCATCAGAAAATTCCCCAACAGTTGGCAGTAAACTCCCAACTGTTGTCTCTGCTGATAAGGCCCATTGTTGCAAGTTGAAAAATAAAACATATTTTTTTTCAAAAAAATTGTTTTGCTGCCTTTTTTACGAAACTTATCAAACGATCCACGTATGTTGATTTGAATTCAAACTCCCGCCGCGTAATCTTCGGCCATTAGCCAACAGAGAGCGCAGAAGCTCCCACTCCCTTTGTAACGCGCTTTTGAGGTTACGAGTCGTGTTTTCCCGAAACTAACTAAAATATCCTAAAATACGACACTACAAAGTGTAAAACAACATTACATCTCATTAGCACAATACTTTATCGTCAACGGTGCATCAAAACACGATTTGTAAAGTACAACGAACAAAATGTGTGACGTGAAAAAATCCATAATCGTTCCAACAACCTGCATAGGAAAAATAATCGGCAGAGGCGGGCAAAACATCAGGGCCCTAGAAACCGACACACAGGCGAAAGTGCAGATATCTAAAGACAAGTCCGGTTCAGACACGGAGATAATTCTAGTCGGCACAGACGATCAAATCTCCGACGTCGAAGAGAGAATTAGAAAGCTGACGGTCAACGACCGAGGACCGCCCAGGTCATTTACAAACTCCTCGTTCAGTAGATCTTCTAACACACATCAGAGCGCCCCGCAGATTGAACACGAGTATAATTGGGACGACGATGAATCTCAGCCGATAAGCTCGCAAACTTTTACTCAAAAACGACAAGATTTTCCCCGACAGGAGACTAACAACGATTGGGGGTATCCACAAAATCAGCAAAGACATAATAATGATTGGGGGTATTCTCAAAATCAACAAGAAACCGTTCCGCAACAAGAATACAAAACCGATTGGGGGTATTCTCAAAATCAACAAGAAACTGTTCCGCAACAAGAATACAAAAACGATTGGGGATATTCGCAACAACAGGACACTCCTCGACAAGATAGGACGGATTGGGGGTATTCACAAAATAACGAAAACAGTGGAGGCAGAGCGTTTTCGAATAATCGAAATCAGGGGTCGAATGATAATAAAAGATTTTCTCGTGACGGTAATCATAGACCACAAAGAAGTTATAACAACGACAGATCTTCGCAAAATCAATCGTATGGTGGTGGTAATTATCATAATAATAGATCTTCGCAAAATCACTCGTATGGTGGTGGTAAATCTTACAATAACGATTGGGGTAATTCAGCATCGTTCACTCAAGAAAGTAATACTCAATCTGGAAACACCGAGAGTAAAGAATTTGACATGAAAGCTTTAAACGATGAGTATGAAAAAGCACAGGAGAAATACTGGGCAACTTTCCCCCCTGTTAAGAAGGTCTTTTACGAGGAATTACCCGAAGTAGCAAACATGTCGCCAGAAGAAGTCGAGGTTTACAGGAAGAGTTTAAACGATTTAGTCATCGATAGGCCTTTGGAGGACGGCTCAAAGAAACCTATTCCGAATCCGGTGAAAACATTTCAGCAGGCATTCCATAACTACCCAGAAATTTTGGAGGAAATTAAAAAGGTCGGTTTTGTGAAACCTTCACCTATACAATGTCAAACTTGGCCCGTTATAATGAGCGGCGAGGATTTGATTGGAATTGCACAAACGGGCACAGGTAAAACGTTAGCTTTTCTTTTACCGGCTTTAATTCACATCGACAACCAAACCTTAAAACCTGAATTTAAGGGCAAACCATCGGCTCTTGTTTTGGCACCGACGCGTGAACTCGCGTTACAAATTCACAAAGAGGTGAACAAATACAGTTATAGGAATATTAAATCTGTGTGCATTTACGGTGGTGCCGATAGGAAAGCGCAAATAGCAGAACTCAATAAAGGGGTGCATATAATAATCGCAACACCGGGACGGTTGGATGATTTGGTTTTAGCCGGGCATATTAATCCCGAGGTCATTACTTATGTGGTATTAGACGAGGCCGATCGTATGCTCGATATGGGTTTCGAGCCGCAAATTCGTAAAACATTGTACAAGGTAAGACCTGATAGGCAAACTGTCATGACAAGTGCGACTTGGCCTAATGGGGTCAGACGTTTAGCTATTAGCTACATGAAGAATCCCGTGCAAATTTTTGTTGGTTCGCTAGATTTAACAGCTGTACATTCCGTTGAACAAGTCATACTAGTTATGGAAGAAGACGATAAATTTGATTACTTTCTCGATTTTATAAAAGCAACAGATGAATCTCAAAAAATCGTCGTATTCGCTGGGAAAAAATCTAAAGCCTCCTACTTGGCCAGCGAAATGTCTTGCATGGGAATTTACTGCTCGTCAATGCATGGAGATTTAGATCAGTGCGATAGGGAACAAGCAATTGAAGACATGATGAATGGCACAGAAAGAATCTTAGTTGCCACTGACATAATCTCAAGGGGAATTGACATTGAAAATATAACCCATGTAGTCAACTATGATTTCCCGAGAAATATTGAAGATTATGTGCATCGTGTAGGTAGGACTGGCCGTGCTGGACGCACAGGCCAGTCGATCACTTATTTCACATGGAGTGATGCCAGGCATGCTTCAGAATTGATTAGAATATTGGAGGAGGCCAATCAGATGATTCCACGTGAGTTGGAAAGTATGAATAACAGATATCAAAAGAAAGCAGCCCAGAAAGCCGCTCAGGGAGGAGGATCTAACCGTAGATATTAAAATCATGAATGTGGCTACAGTATTATTTTTTCTCTATTGTTCTTATTAGGAATATTTTATTTTGTTACTGTGGGTTTTTTTGATTATTAAAATTTTTTCTTGATTAAACAAATATCTTTTATTTATTCCATAATTTCAGGTATTCTGGTATGGTAAGTTATTTAATTTAAGTCATAGTCATTTTGAATGTCTCAAATTAAAGGTTTTGAACATTAACCCATTAGGCGCCATTGATGCATATACGCAACATTATTAATTTTACGTTAATTAATTTACCAAATAAGTTAATTTGATATATTATATTATTTGACTTGACTTGAAAATATACAAAGAAAAATGTAAATAATTTGTTATTTAAATATCTCGATTATTACCCATTTAAAAAAATGTTTTCAGTGTATTTCTAACTTCACGATATTTCAGTGTTTTATAGGCGTGACGCATGAAGTAAAATTTCGAGTTTAGAAAAGCCCCGTGAAAATTTGTCTCGGGTCGCTGCGCGACCCTCGACAAATTTTCTACGCGGGGCTTTTCTAAACTCGAAATTTTACTTCATGCTTAGTCTGGGAGTGGAAATACTCGTTCTAAACTTTATATTGCACGTTTTTATACAAAATCAACGTATGCCTTATATTTACAGGGTATACATTATGTATATTTAAAAGAAAAATGCACAGTGTGTTTCACTAAGATAAGATAATTTCGAGTTTAGAAAAGCCCCGTGAAAAAATGTTTTCAGTGTATTTTTAACTTCAAGATATTTCAGTGTTTTATAGGCGTGACGCATGAAGTAAAATTTCGAGTTTAGAAAAGCCCCGTGAAAATTTGTCTCGGGTCGCTGCGCGACCCTCGACAAATTTTCTACGCGGGGCTTTTCTAAACTCGAAATTTTACTTCATGCTTAGTCTGGGAGTGGAAATACTCGTTCTAAACTTTATATTGCACGTTTTTATACAAAATCAACATATGCCTTATATTTACAGCATATACATTATGTATATTTAAAAGAAAAATGCACAGTATGTAATACAATAAGTCATTCGTAGAAATCATTAAAAGAAATGTAGAATTTTACCTAAAATCAACTTTTACAGTTAACTCTATAATTGCTCGGCCGTTAATGGGTTAATGAAGTAAGTGACATTTTATTTAATGAATGAAATTGCCTATAATTACATGGTTGTAGAATATTTCAAAAATATTACCAGAGCGATTCTTTTCACAATCGACACTTTATTGTTTCATCCAATATCCATTGGTGTATTAGCCCGGGAAATATTTGTTTTTATAAGAGTTCAAGTTGTCTTTGTAATCAGTGGTCGTTCGTCCTGCAGGCAGGGTTGTTATGTTTAAAACAGTGTTTTAAACATGTTTAAAAACAAACGTCGTGTTTTAAACGTTAAATTTGTTTAAAACGTTTTTTATAATCTTAAATTATCTAAACTATATTTTATACTATAGTAGAATTTTTCAAATTAGTCACTCTCATGCGCAGAACGAGCGCCGTTCGTGTATTTCCGCTGCTCAAAAAATGAGAGTGGAATTTGAAAGGAACTCGCTTGCACATGCCAAGTGGTGCATCGGATGAGGACCCTTTGGGATTTCAATGGTGTTATCTCTGCGAGAGCCAGCGCTGAATGGTATATTTACGGCCCAACATTTTCAGGAAATAACTGTATTGTTTCGAGTTTACGTGAAGTGATTAATCACAAATAGAAAGACTGTTATTCCTTACTTCACTTTTTATTTTTATGTTAGATGTACATTTCGAGACACAAGGTGCTCATTATCAATAACAAACTGTTTGTTTGTTATTGATAATGAGCACCTTGTGTCTCGAAATGTACATCTAACATAAAAATAAAAAGTGAAGTAAGGAATAACAGTCTTTCTATTTGATTTTCAGGAAATGCTGTTCTACTGTGCAAGTGCTTAATTTGGGTAATACAGTTATACTTTATTATGATTTTTTACTTTCCCCTGTATGTAATACAAAGGGAAAGTATTGTTTTCGAGAAAATTTTCGAATTAAAAATTTAAGCGGAAATATCCGTTTTGAGGTCGAATAAGACCATTTTTGAAAAATGTCTGTCTGCCTGTGTGCGGGTCTGTGTGCGCTGTACCGCAAAAACCGCTAAAGATATCGAGATGAAACTTAAGCTTTTTGTTACAATCGGAAGAACTGAAAAGCTTTTGGTGAAAATCGGAAAACCGGAAGTGGTACTTTACTCTTAGCGTTTTTCAGTTTTTTCAGATTTTTTCAATAAATGTTCATCAAACGAAAAATTCTTTCAAATAAAAGTTGTAGATAATAACAAAATGAAGATGTATTGTTTACCTACTTTTTGTCATAGCACTCTTAGTTTTTGAGATATTTCAAAAGTTGTGTGTTTTATCTAGTTATTGGTGTGTGACAGTGTATGTGTCGATACAATTGAAAAATGTTTCAAATAAAAGTTGTAGGAAATAAAAAACTAAAGTTTTTTTGTGGACTCACTTTTTGTCATAGCCCTCTTAGTTTTTGAGATATTTAATAAATAGTGTTTTTTATCTAGTCATTGATTTGTGTCAGTGTGTGTGTTGATACAATTGGAAAATGTTTTAAATAAAAGTTGTAGGTAATAAAATATTAAAGATTTTTTGTATCTTCACTTTTTGTCATAGCACTCTTACTTTTTGAGATATTCAATAAATAGGGTTTTTTATCTAGTCATTGGTTTGTGTCAGTATGTGTTGATCCAATTGAAAAATATCTCAAATAAAAGTTGTAGTTATCAAAAAGTTGAAGACATTTTGAAAATAATAATGCTACAAATATTTTAAAAGTGATTTAATACGCAATTTACGGGGGAAAGTACTATGATGGACACATCACCATTTTTTTGTTTGTTTTTAAATGTAGCTAAATTGTTAAAGACATTTTAAATTACATTATTAACCCATTAACGGCCGAGTAATTATAGAGTTAACTCGTAAAAGTGGATTTTAGGTAAAATTCTACACTTCTTTATATGATTTCTACGAATGACTTATTGTATTACATTCTATGAAGTTTTTTTTAAATATACATAATGTATACGCTGTAAATGTAAGGCATTCGTCGATTTCGTATAAAAACGTGCAATATAAAGTTCAGAACGTGTATTTCCACTCCCAGACTAAGCATGAAGTAAAATTTCGAGTTTAGAAAAGCCCCGCGTAGAAAATTTGTCGAGGGTCGCGCAGCGACCCGAGACAAATTTTCACGGGGCTTTTCTAAACTCGAAATTTTACTTCATGCGCCACGCGTATAAAACACTGAAATATTGTGAAGTTAGAAATACACTGAAAACATTTTATTCAAATGAGTAATTACCAAGATATTTAAATAACAAAATATTTACGTTTTTCTTCATACATTTTATAGTCAAGTTAAATAATATACAGGGTCGCTACAAAGTATGGAAACACGGCTCTCACGTGAAAACGGCTAAAAACAGAACCACCAAAATTGGGATTTCTAAATGGGATATTTTCTTGAACAATTTGGCGTGAAAAAATCAAAAATGATTCTCAGGATTTTCACATACGGACGCCATCTTGAATTTTTTTAAATGGAATTCGATTTTTTTTATTCTACAACTTTTATAGACCTTATAATTCTGATTATAACCATATACCTTTTTTTAAAAATACTTGTCTTTTCATCGATAAAGCTGACTTTGGAAAGTATGGAAACAGCGAAATATTTTGAGAACGGTTTATCGGAATGTCCTGAAATTTTGCAAAGGTTTAGAGTACGTTAAGGCCTTCAACTTGCATTTTTTATTTTTTCATATTCATTTGTTTTGTAAATATTCTATTTTTAGTCGAAACTTAAAAATAAAAATTAACAATTTTAACTTAAAAAAATAGTTGCCTTTGAAAACAGTTTTCATTAGCCTGTCAAACTTGTAAAAAAACATGGTATTGCAGCATTTAGAAAAAGTACTCGTTTGGCTGTTTCCATACTTTTCAAAGTCCGGTTTATCAATGAAAAGACAAGTATTTTTAAAAAAAGGTATATGGTTGTAATCAGAATTATAAGGTCTATAAAAGTTGTTAAATAAAAAAAATCGAATTCCATTTAAAAAAATTCAAGATGGCGTCCGAATGTGAAAATCCTGAGAATCATTTTTGATTTTTTCACGCCAAATTGTTCAAGATAATATCCCATTTAGAAATCCCAATTTTGGTGGTTCTGTTTTTAGCCGTTTTCACGTGAGAGCCGTGTTTCCATACTTTGTAGCGACCCTGTATATATCAAATTAAGTTATTTAGTAATTTAATCAACATAAAATTAATAATGTTGCGTATATGCATCAATGGCACATAATAACATACAATTTTATCACAACTGTGTGTTCAATTATACAGAACAAGTATAAATAAATGCACATGTTGTTTATAACGTCGGATCCGATTTTCATTATTTAGAAAACTACTGCTGATTTAAAGTTTGTGACATAAAAAATCATTATTATATACAATTCATTCAAAACCCAAAATTAAAATTTGTAATATTTATTAACGTGAGATTAAACTTAAGAAGTATCTTTTGAACTTCACTTTAATTCAATGTTTTGTACCGATGGCGCATGAAGTAAAATTTCCAGTTTAGAAAAGCCTGAAAATTTGGATTTGGACGCTACGCTTCGCTTTGCGTCCAAATCCAAATTTTCAGGCTTTTCTAAACTTGAAATTTTACTTCATGCTCAATCAAGGAGTGGAAACACTCGTTAGAAATTTCAAAGTATTTCATAAAAACAACAAATGTCTGCATATTTTTTTTAAATAATAATCTACTTTTCATAATTGGAAATGATTCATTACCGAATAATAAGTTTTGTTTGATATTATTTAAAGTAAAAGTGATACCTTTAATTTTTTTATTATGTATTAAACGAGGGTTCCCAGTCCTTGGTTAAGCATGAAGTAAAATTTCGAGTTTAGAAAAGCCTGAAAATTTGGATTTTGGCGTGGAGCGAAGCGACAAACACTGATTTAATGTGAAGTTTAAATTTATTATTTTTCTGTTTGTGTTATGTTGTTATTACTTAGTTATGCTTAAATTGTATCAATAATAATTAATTTACCTATAGTTTTGCAAAATAAATTTTAGCTAATTTGTTGACAATATTTCAAATGACATTAATAAACATACAATTTTATAACTGACTTAAAACGTGTTTTAAACAGGTTTAAATCCTTTATAGCAAAAACCGATTAAGGTTATGGTTTACTAGAGTAAGACAGACTCTTCCCAGCCGTTTGCGTAGAGTGAGAGAAAGCTATATTACCATTTCCAGCATAAAAAGGTAAACGTAAGATATAAAGATTTTTTTTTTCTAATGAATGTTGAGCTAATTGAATGCCGAATTTACGAACACTATTGAATATAACCTAGCACAAGTTTTTGTTGCCTAAAAATGAGTAAATAAATGACATAAAAAAAAACTATTTTCAAGATTTTGGAAACAAGTTGAATGAAATGAAAGATAGGCATTTTGGTATTTTGAACGAAGGAAATTGAAAGTAAATATTAGCAAAACTAAATGGATGATATGTAAAAATGCGGGTAATAGAGGTAAGGCCGAGGAATTGAAGTGGATGGGTAAAGAGATTGAATGTGTGAAAGAATTTAAGTACTTGGGTTTTGTTTTGGCGGCTAATGGCACCAAGAACAAACATATAGAGTATGTATGCAAGAAAGCGAGAGTGGCAATGGAACGAATGCGGAGTACATGGAACGGTATTTTAAAAGGAAACTTAACGTGTGGTGGTATGCGTGTGTACAATCAATTTTATTGTATGGGGCAGAAGTATGGGGTGTAAGTGTGCAAAAGGAGGTTGAAAGAGTACACCTGCAATATTTGAAACAAATACTAAGGTTGGAGAGATCAACGCCAGGATATATATATATATATATATATATATATATATATATATATATATATATATTGCAGGAGGTAGATAGAATGAAAGTAGGTTGGTGGGCCGCAAAGAGGGTAGTCAAATATGAACGAAAGGTTGTAAGCATGGATAGCGATAGGTTGGTGAAAGACGTGTGGAAAGCAAGCGATAAAGATGAGAAACTCAGGAGCAAAATGGATGGATGAAAAAAAAGTTATATGAACGAGCGGGGTGGATGGATAGAGGGATTGAGATCAAGTTTGAAAGAAGTGAAAATGTGCACTTTAACGGGAGGGTAGCAAAGAAGTACTTACAAGAATGGTCGCCTAGATGTAGCTAAATTCGCATTTTCGACCGGCATTGGTGCAATAAATTATAGAGAGATTTGTGGTCTTTCAACAAAACCCATTTATTGTCCCCAATAATGTATTTATTAACCTCTGCGTTAGCCGTACCTGTTTTCTTTGGGCAATGAACTTGAATACCCTCAATAATATTATAATCATTTTACAACCTTGTAGCTACCGAATCTGCAGGAGAGTAACCCCGTGCTCCAACCCCCGCAGGTTAGAGCGGTGCGACAAATTCGCTTAATCGTTTCTTCTTCAGCTAGCACAATATGCTAATTATTTATACCTGTTTTCTCTGGAGGGCAAAAATAATCTCTTTGGTATATTTTCTTCGAACCGATACTGATCCAGGTATAGCTGGTTTTTCTATTGAAATTTCAATTTAATCTCTCTCTTCCAATATCACACAAGTTGAACAATTTTAAATTACGAGTAGTAAACTTTTATAGAAAATCGATTCTCACTAATATTCGTATTTTTCAATCTTACCTTTATACAATCAATTCTGTTGTTCGTTAGTAAAAAAAAAAATACAGGGTGGCAACCTTAACTGAAATAAATTCGGTATTTATGAAATGAGAAGTTCCAGAAAAAAATCCTCGGACAGGTCGATTTTTGTTCGTTTTTGCGCACTTTTTAGCGTCTTCAAAACAAGTATGACGTCGCTAGCCTTTCACTTATGACGTCATAGGCAAGTTTTTAAAATAGAATTTTTTTTTATTCGGTATTTATGAAATGAGAAGGTAATTTCAGTTAACATTTTCTATTTTTTTAATGTTGTGATGTCTAAGTGATTGTGTTTATTTGTTTACACAGTAAAAACTGAACTGTCCATTTTATAAACCGTCAGGCAAGAATATATTTTAATAAGCATTCGGTTTCTCGTCGATGGTGAAATTCGTTGTTTATTTGAGAAAAGAAAAACCATTATACAGCCCAACGAAGGGTCAGACGAGCTATCTCATTTATGGCCTCCAATAAATCTTCGGACAAGTGACCGTTATATGACGACCATATAAACGCCAACACAGAAACATCTTTTAATAAAATTGCTTATTAATATGCAAAGAATCTCAGCTTTTTATTAACGGATTGCGATAAAATTGGCCTCAATTAAAGCGTAATTATTGTGTTTATGCTACTACAAAAAATGAACAATCTGTTATAAAAATAAATTAAAAAAAGGTGGCAAAACGGTGAAAAACAATATATTTTTTTCAATTAAGAGCAAATAACATCTTTATACATGATGTATATTTTACCAAATTTACTCATGACATGTAAAAATGCCATAGCTATTACTCTGTAAAATTTCGGTATTTTATAAAAGTAATTATTCAAAATTCTTTGCATTAACCTTATTTCTTTGTTTAAAGTCAGAACTAATATTTTTTTGAATTTACATAATTCTTATGATTAGGATAATAATATATGTTGCAGTCGTTAATTTATTTATTTAAATAAAGTGTAACGGATTGATTGAACAATGCAAAAAATGTACTGCTACCCTCCCCTTAAGGTATCAGAAAGGTTGCTAGAGGTCGAATTACAAGAGTGGCAAGGATTAATAGACAGCAGTACTTATAACCCGAGGTACAAGTATTTGCAAGTGCACGGTCAGCTGCCTCGATACCTCAGATTCAGATGTGGAAATGAGGAGAGAGGAATGAAGAGTTGGATGGGGGAGGAGTATATGAAATGTGTGTTTTGTGAAGAACAGAAGAATGGGTAAGAGATTCCAAGAAAGGCAGTTGGGAGGGTGTGAGTAATGTGAAAGAAAGAAGTTGGAGAGCGGCGCTGGAAAAGAGGGAAAGAGGAACGGGTGTCGAGGTGTGTAAAAATATTATTAGAAGCAGGCCAGTGTAACTATCAGGAAAATCTAATAAATAAATAAGTAAAGGGGGAGACGTAGGGAATTTAAAGGCAGGCAAATTTAGTTTAATTTTGGAAAGAAAAGCATTTGTTTTTTGTGTTTTTTTTTTCTCTCCTTTTGTTATTATGTGTTTATTGGTTGGTATTATATATATTTTTGTTCAGTTTGGACACTGCATTGTATGTTAATTTTTGATGCCAAATAAAGGTTGTTTATATACAAAAAAAATAAATACCTTAATTGTTTTAAATTGGTGTCATTAAAATCCTACAAGTTTCAGCATTATTTTGATGTATCATGCAATGTTCTCCCGTAACCAGAACATCAATGGTGCTGGCTGGCACTAGTGACTACCCAAAACATTGGATTTTACCAATCATAAATCGCAACCTTAAGATATTGAGATAGTGATACTGATTACAGTATGACTATCTGAAAAGCTTTTGGTGAAATGCAGAAACCAGAAGTGTTACTTTACTCTTAGCATTTTTTTTTTGATATTTCGTGTCATTTCTTAAATATTAATCACATCGAAAAAAGTTTGAATTAAAAGTTGTAGATAATCATTATATCATATGTTCAATAAAATAAAATCTCTAGAGTGCTATGGAATATATTGCAGGTTGGCAACTCTGAAATTATACATTATAATTATTATGTCTGACGTTTTATATGATAATTCCTAAAGCATTTTCTAGAGGTTTTTTTTATTGAACATATGATATTAACTTATATATTTCAGTTTCACAATAACATATTGTTTCTTTTATAATTGCTACTTCAGCAGCTTTTTGTTTAAGGTTGCGATTTATTATGGGTAAAATACAACGTTTTCGGTAGTCCCTAGTTCCAGCACAATTCATGTTCTGATTATGGGACAATTTTCACACGATACATCAAAATAATCCTAAAACTTGGGGGATTTTAATGTCACCAATTTAAAACGGTTAAGATATCCAGGTTTTTTGTAAAAAAATCCTGAAAATAGCTATTTTTTTTCATTTATTTACTCCTTTTTAGTCAACAAAAACTTGTACTATGTAAAATTCAAGGGTGTCCGTACATTCTGCATTCAATTAGCTCAAAATTCATTAAAAAAATGTTCATGATATATTACGTTTACCTATTTATGCTGGAAGTAGAAATATAGGTTTATCTTACTCTAGCAAATGGCTGGGCAGAGTCTGTCTCACTCTAGTAAACTGAACCTTAAGTAAATATCCTGATGCAATGTTCATTTTGTACTATTTTGACAGTTACGTGTTATAGACATAGTGCATAAGCAATTTATTCTATTGCAAACCTTTTTCCTAACCTAACCTAACCTAGGAGTATGTGGAAAAGGCATCGTGCGCAAAATGACTTGCGCAATTTATTCTATTGGAAACTTTTCACCTAACCTAACCTAACCTAGAAGTATGTGAAATAGGCATCGTACATACATAATTTATTCTATTGCAAACCTTTCTCATAACCTAACCTAGAAGTATGTGGAATAGGCATCGTGCACAACAAAAATTTGTACTACATAAAATTCAAGGGTGTCCGTACATTCTGCATTTAATTAGCTCAACATTCATTAAAAAAAAGTCCCTGATATTTTACGTTTACCTTTTTATGATGGAAATAGAAATATAGGTCTATCTCACTCTAGCAAATGGCTGGGCAGAGTTTGTCTCACTCTACTAAACTGCAACCTTAAGTAAATATCCTGACGCAATGTTCTATTTGTACTATTTTGAGACGTACGTGTTATATTTTAAACTTCACTTGAAATTAGTGTTTTATACGTCTGGCGCATGAAGGAAATTTTCGACTATAGAAAAGCCTGAAAATTTGGTTTGGTCGTTCCACTTTGCTACGCGACCACACCAAATTTTGCAGGCTTTTCTAAACTCTAAATTTTACTTCATGCTTAACCTGGGAGTGGAAAACGGTCATTAGTTTTAAATATGCTACAACTGTCAACATGTGTGTCATAACTCTCACAAGAAAAAACAATATCATGGCCATCTTATTATATTCAAATCAAACTTGTGTCAAGTTGACACGATAGACTAATGTCGGCTGACGCCGACTTATGTCAAAATGACACACTAGACTAAATGTCAACTAACGCACTTATGTCAACTGTCATTATATTCAGCTGACGCCGATTTATGTTAAGTAGACACGATAAACTTGGATATACGAAAATTGGACGGGGACATAAGGAAACGCGACTTTTGGACGCGACGACATTTGGACGCGTGATATATGGACGCGCGACATTTGGACGCTGTCGCCTCGTGCTAGACGCTGTCGCCTCGTGCTGGTTATTCTATTGCAAACGTTTCTCCTAACTTAACCTAGAAGTATGTGGAATAGACATAGTGCATAAGCAATTTATTCTATTGCAAACCTTTCTCCTAACCTAGCCTATCCTAGAAGTATGCGGAACAGCGGCGGCTCGCAGTGAACTTCAGGGTAGGCCACAGCGCCAAGTCACACAAAATTTGAGGTTGGGATCGCGCTTATAAATACAAGGAATTGCACAACAAAGTCACCTTTCAACAACAGATACATATTACCTTGGGTCTCTGGCCTACCCTGAAGTTAGGCGACTAGCCGCCGCTGATGTGGAATAGGCACTGTGCGCAAAATGACTTTTCACCTAACCTAACTTAACCTAGAAGTATGTGGAATAGGGATCGTACATACACAATTTATTCTATTGCAAACCTTTCTCATAACCTAACGTAGAAGTATGTGAAATAGGCATCGTGCACAAAGAGACTTACGCAATTTATTCTATTGCAAACTTTTCTTCTAACCTAACCTAATCTAGAAGTATGTGGAATAGGCATCGTGCATACGCAATTTATTCTATTGCAAACGTTTCTCTTAACCGAACCTAACCTAGTGGTATGTGGAACAGGCAACGTGCGCAAAATGACTTGCGCCATTTATTCTATTATTGTCGAATGCTATAAATATATGCAGGTGTCCAAATGTCGCGCGTCCTTTTGTCTCGCGTCCATATGTCGACGCGTACAATTTTCGTCGCGTCCTTTTGTCGTGATACCGATAAACTTAAAAGTCGGCTCATGAGCTGACTTATGTGGAGGTGATTGACCAAAATGGACCAAATGTCGATTTATATAAATATCATAGTCGAAACAGTGGCTTATAATTTTAATGTCACAATAGTCAAAATTACAGTCGATAAAGACATTTTATGAAAAAATCCTATCATAGTCAAAAGACAGTCAATTAAGTTACTTATAGTAATATCACAATAGTCAAAATGCAGGCGGTATAGTGATTTATTGACAAAATTTTATCTTAGTCAAAAGTTCATCAACATAGTGACTTACAGTCATGTCACAATAGTGAAAATACAGTCGACAGAGACGTTTTATGACAAAATCCTTTTATAGCCATAAAGCAGTGATTTAATGGCAAAATCCTATCGTACTTGTATACTTATAGTCAATGTTGCAATAGTCAAAATACTGTCAACAAAGATATGTAATTAGTAAATGCTTTTTTTTCATTTTAATTAAAATAAACAGTTTTATTTTTTACAAAACGTGTTTTTTTTATTGAAACGGTGTTTAAAACATTAAAAAGTAAATATGTTTAAAACGTGTTTTCGAGTTTAGAAAAGCCCCGTGAAAATTTTCTACGCAGGACTGTTCTAAACTTGAAATTTTACTTCATGCTTAGTCTGGGAGTGGAAACACTCGTTCAAAACTTCAAATTGAACTCTATTATAAAATCGACGAATGCCTGAAAATTACGTACATACAAAATTCACTGAATATCATTAAAATCGGGAAAGTCAGAGAAAAGTCATGGTATTTTATTCAAATTGACCAAAACACTAACGAAAAAGCTGTATAATAATATTCTTAAATTTGTCAAAATCAACAGGCATCATAAAAATTACAAACCACGTAAAAATGTATAAAACCAACTTAAATATTGACAAAAACAATGAAAACAATTTAACAAAATGGGGCTTTCCCCACAGAAGAAAGTTATATTAAAAGGTCAGGGAAAAAAATCTTGAATCAGGGAAATGCCGGAACACTTCGACATTTCAGATTGTGGCTACCATGTCAGTTTTACTTCAAATAATATTAAACAAAATTTTGGAAACAAGATTGTTATCTTTAAAAACATCTTCAGTCATGTAATGTTCTTATCAAAGCAATCAGTTTGAAGTTTCGAAGGAGTGTTTCCACTCCCAGACTAAGCATGAAGTAAAATTTCGAGTTTAGAAAAGCCCCGCGTAGAAAATTTGTCGAGGGTCGCGCAGCGACCCGAGACAAATTTTCACGGGGCTTTTCTAAACTCGAAATTTTACTTCATGCGCCACGCTTATAAAACAGTGATTTAACGAGAAATTTAAAAACACAGAAAACAAATTTTTCATGTCAATCCTCACAATTAATTCGAATTATTTTTGACGATTCAAATCCTTTTATAAGGATTTGAATCCTTTTGTATGTATTCGATTCCTTTTATACATATTCGAATCCTTTTTTGAGGATTCGATTCACCCGTATTTGGATTCGAATACGAATCCTCTTAAAAAACTTAAGTATTCGAATGCCCCTTTTGAATCCTCTAAAAGGATTCGAATCCTGCCTAGCTCTGGTACTCAGTACTTTGTACTCGTGAAAGTTCTTAAGTATTTATTGTTATGTACTTGTATTTAGTCCTTGAGTACATATTTCGTTGTATTCAGTACTCGATTACAATTTACTTGTACTCGGAATAGCTGTGTTCTCTGTAGGCGTTTGAGACTTTCAGGGGGGCAGTAGAAAACCCAGAGAAAATTAGGGGACGTATAATATTACACGTTTAAATAGAACAATAAAATATTCTCAAAGTGGGCGGTGGGCAAAATGAGGTTGAGAACCTATGGTATAAATTACATCGATAGTACAACATCTTTGTTATTTTATTCATGGCATATGTTTCTGAAGCACAAGCCAATATTAACATCCCAACAAAACTCCTATTTTGTTAGTATTTTCATAAATGCATACATATGTTTGCTGTTTTTATAATATTTAAACACACATTATTTAAGCCAACTTCAATCAGTAACAAAAATAAAAAACAATGAAACGTACCTGTATAGTAACTTGTGCGGCGGTCGTCTCTCCTCCCTTGATCATGTTCTGCTGCTGTATCTGCTGTTCTTTGACCCGCCTGGTGATGTGCGACCGGGTGTGTTTCCTCAGATGGTCTTTCCTGTAGAAACCCTTCCCGCACTCCCCACAAATCTCCGTCTTTTCACCCGAGTGTATTACAAAATGCAAGTTCAGGTGCTCTTTCCGCTTGAAACCTTTCATACAGACCGTGCACACGTAAGGTCGTTCCGGATTGTGACCCAGCTTGTGCCTCTCCAGGTGCTCCTTCCTCTTCAGACCCGCTCCGCATATATCGCAGATGAACCGTCTCTCGATCTTGTGTCCGACCAGATGTTGTTCCAGCAATTCCTTTTCGGGGTACGCCATGTGACACTCGGGACAGCAGAATAACGTCGTGCCATCTAGAGCTGTCGCGATGTGGACTTGACCCGGCTTGGGTTTCTTTGGTTTCGGAGGTTTTTTCTTGTATTTCTTTTTCTTCTTGGTTTTCTCAGGATCGTCGACCACCTTAAATAAAATAAATACAAAAATTAAACATATATAATTAATAAACTAAATTTACTATGCCATTATATACCATTTGTTTGTTTTATCGTGCTCACTATTGTGATTTTGTTAAAGATACGAAGATACTTGAATTAGACAAAAGTTTCCATTTTTGTTATAAAACAAAACTATGATAACAAATTTCAACTTGAGCCATTTGTTTTCAAAATATGGTGTCAAGTTATAGCATAATGAGAATATACTAAAAAAAAAAAAAAAAAGTTATTTACAATGTCGACACTATATCACATCTTGCCCTCTTTCTCCCGTCCCACTTTCTCCAGCGTCTTTACCCTAGCTCCGTCCTCCCTCATCCATTCTGTCACCCTTCTATTCCCTTTCACTCCCACCCATTCCTCACTCACACTCCTCCGCCAAGTGCCTCCACGTATCCTTCCCCCATTCACACAACCTACATCTTATATATTCTTCCCCCATCCATCTCTTCCTTCCCCTCTCCCCAGACCCACACCTTGCCCTCGCCATTATCACCCTTCCATCCCTGTTCCACCCATCCTCACTCATGTATCTCGGCACCCTCCCATATACTTGCCATCTCCCAAACATACCATTATATTCACTTTTGTCTATCCGTCCTTGTCTCTCCTGCGCTTCCACCTCCTTCATCTTCTCTCTCATCCACGCCGCCACCTTCACCCCCCTACCCAACCATTCCTGTACCTTCCTCTCTGCCAGTCCTCCCCTTTCATACATTCTCCTTCTCTCTTCCCTCCACCTCCCCCCTTCTACTTTCATGCACGCCTCCCATACTATTCTCACCAATCTCTCCTCTTCTACTCCGCATAATTTCATTTCATACTTCACCACTCTCTCCACCGCCTCACATTCCAATCTCTCTCTATTCGTTTCCTGCAACAGTATATATCCCGGTGTCGACTTCTCTAGTCCCAGCATCCGGAACCATAGCTGTTCTCTTTCAATCACCTCATATGCTCTCGTTCCCCATGCTTCTACCCCGTACATTAGTATCGGTCTTACACACGCGTCCCACACCTTGCATGTCACCTTAATACTGTTCTCCATCCATCTCCCCCATTTTCTCCATGCCATTCCCCATGCTCTCCTCGCTTTTCCTTGTACCCACCTTATATGCTCTTCATACCCACCCGTCCCTTTAAAAATAAATCCCAAGTATCTGAAACTTTTCACTCTCTCAATCACCTCTCCCTTCCATTCTAGCACTCCCACTTTCCCCTCTCTCCCTTTATTCCTAAACCTCATCCATTTCGTCTTCCCCACATTCACACACATTCCTCTCTTATCCATATATCTTTCCACCTTTTTCAACATGCCTTTCACTCCCTCCCAATCTCTCGCCATCAACACTATATCGTCTGCATACGCCAGTAACCATACTTTCTCCTTTCCAATCACCACTCCCCCTTCCTGCCCCTTTCTCAACACCTCTTCTAGTTCGCTTATGTATATATTATACTATAACTTTGAATATACTATAACTTTGTTATTTAGAAAGATATTTATTATTATTATTTATTATTTATTATTTATTATTATTATTATTACATAACATGAGTACATATATTTTCAACAAATTAACATCCGTTCTATAATATATTTCTTTTATATTGAGCACTGTTCTGCTGTTGATGCTGAAATTTTAAATATACTCGAAATAACATTCGAGAGATACAACAAAATTGTTAAATGTTATACAGGTTGTCTCACTTTCAAGATACGACATGAAAGATCAACAAGAACAGCAAATTTGAGCTGCAAATCATGTGCCATATGTCAAAAACATAGAAAATATCTTGAAAAAAAATGGGACACCCTGTATAAAATCTGTCAATCATTTTATTTCTGAAGACTCGTTTAGGTAATGTACTAAGTTTTCCATTACACAACCTCATTTTGATAGTCTCTATAAATGAATTTAAGCCACTGCATTGCAGGCAATACATTACAACTAAACTAACTTTCATAATCCTGTCAACGTGGGTGGTGTCTAAGGGGACCTAGCTATGTCGCCTTAACCCCTCGTTGACAGGATTATGAAAGTTAGGTTAGTTGTAATGTATTGCCTGCAATGCAGTGGCTTAAATTCATTTATAGAGACTATCAAAATGAGGTTGTGCAATGGAAAAATTAGTACATTACCTAAACGAGTCTCATACCTCTTAGTTATGCTGCTCGAGATAATGGAAGCTTTCATTGAAAATTCGAAGTTTTACAACTTCATTTTTAAAGTCTGTATACATGAATTTAGGCCATTGCATTTCAGGCAATACATTACAAAAATTATAATTTATTTACCTCTTCCATTTCCATCTCTCCTTCGTAATCGTATACAACAGCTTGTTTATCTTCCCCCGTCTCCCCCTGATGGTCCACGACGGCCTCAATGACTCCGTCTTCAGTGATTTGCTCCCGTTTCACGTCGGTGTTGAACTTGAGGAACTGGTGTAAACTAAGAGGTAAAGTGTGCGTTTGAATTCTCTGTAGGTACTCTTGTACGGCAGCTGTTGTTTGGATGTAATTCGTCGGTATCGTTGTTACGGATGTGCCGGGTTCATCATCGTCTTTGCCCATCTCGGTTTTCACCAGAGAGACTGGCGTCACGGTTATGTCTTTGCTGTTCTTATCGCCCTCTATTTGCTGTTGCAAGACTTGTATGTCTTGCGGTTGGAGTGCTGCCACCACAGTCATACCTTCCGGTAAACCGTTTTGTCCGTCAACCTATAGAACAAAGTTGATGATTACTATTTATATCTAGAAGGTGGAACACATAGATGGTAGGAAACATATATTTGTACATAAAAGCTCACTTTAAATATCTCGTTCAGTAAAGCAAGAACAGAGCTGGAATCCTAAAAAAGAGGAATTAAAACAGAATCACTTGAAATGATTTCAATATAAAGTAATCGCCATAAAATACTTTTTTCTCTACAGTATACAGGGTGTTCTAAATTATCGGGCCACCATTGGTAACTTTGTTATCTTACAAGCTACGAAGTCGGTTAAATTAGCAAACTTGTAGTATTTTTTATGTAAATTACGATGGTGTGAACAAAAAAACAAATGAACCGCAGAACTAGCCGTTTTCGTAACGTATACAGGTGCTTTGAAACACCCTGTATACATGATGTTTAGAAATAAGTGCGCACCACTTTGTATTATTTCAGTTTCAGTCGGTTAAATGAGCAAAGAAGTAGGAAATTTAATGACAATTACAATGGTTAAATCAGAGAAACAATTGAACATCGTATTTTTAAGATATTAAAAGAATAAAACGTTTTTTTTTAAATGGAACACCCTGTAAATTTTATTACCGATCAATACAGAAAGTTATTCACATATTTCTGTTTTAAATATTTAATTGATGAGGCGGATGGATACATGATGAAACTCCATAATACTATTTGAAATAAAACAACGCAGTTGGGAGGGTTTCACTTTTATTGTTGAACACTGCACAGTGACTTCATCAGGCAGATGAAATAATGATTTTACAAAGTACAGGTAAAAGCTTATATACTAATGCAATTAAGTTAATAGAAGGGGGGGGGGGGGTAATGAGGTAATTAGGCTGAAACTAATACAAACAATTTTGAGCGACTAAATATTGATTAGGGGTGAATTGTTTACTTCTATTTGGTCATTTAATAGAATACCTTTTTTGTTATATTTATTAATTTCTAATTCTTCTAATAAGTTTAATTTACGACTTTTGTTACATTCGTGCAAAATTTTGAATTTAGGGTTAAAGTTATGTTGGTATTCGATTAAATGATTGGCGTAGGTTGAGGAGGTTTTCTTAAATTGAAAGCATTTTTGATGTTCTGAAATGCGATCTGGGAAGCTACGTCCAGTTTGTCCAACGTATACCTTAGGGCAATCTCCACACTCCAGCAAATACACGCCAGAGTTCGTAGTTTTATCAGATTTGTCTTTAGAATTATTAATGAATTTATTAAGTGAATTGACCGTTCTAAAAGAAGGAGTTAGGTTTAAGGATTTGAGTTTTTTGCTGATGGCAATCGAAGGGAGGCCGTTAAATGTTAATGAGCAATATTTATTATTCTGATTTTGAAAATTGGTGGGATATACTAATTTCAGGGCTTGTTGTTTTTGTTTTTTATAAAGGATGTCTAAGATAAGCTTTTGACGAAAGCCGTTGTTATTAGCTATTATGAGAATTCTGTTGAGCTCATTATTAAAATTATTAATTGATAGGGGGATAGTGGTTAGCCTATGCAACATGGAATGGTAAGCTGCTAGTTTATGTTGCATAGGATGGAATGATGTGCTATGGATCGTAGTATCTGTATGGGTGGGCTTGTAAAAAATATTGAATTCATGTTTTTGACCTGGATGTGAAATTGTTAAGTCTAAAAAATTAATAGATTTATTAGATTCGATCTCCCTAGTGAATGAAATATGATTGTGAATTGAATTAATGACATTTAAAAGTTGATCTAACTGTCTCTCCGTTCCTGTGAAACAGGTGAGAATATCATCAACATATCTAAACCAGTATAGGCATTTATTAAACAATGGGTGTTTACTAATTATTTCTTCTAATGAATTCATGAAAATTTCGGCAAGTAACGGACTGAGGGGATTAGCCATCGCTAATCCTTTGTTTTGGATGAAGAAGTTGTTATTGAATTGAAAGTAATTTTGTCGTAAACCTTCATTAAGGAGAACAAGAATCTCCGACTTAACAATCGGATTGGTACCCCGGGCGGTCAGCAATCCCTCAACCAGGTTTACCACCTCTTGAGGCGGCACACTAGGGAAGAGATTACTGACATCAAAGGACACCAACCGGCTTTTCATCGGAACTTTGAGGTCTTTAATTCTAGTGATTAGGTCTAATGAGTTTTTGATAGCAAATGTGGATTTGAATTTTGTGTGTTCGCAAATCTGACTAATTAAATATTTTGATATATTTCGACAAGGAGCCGAAACATATGATACTACTGGCCTAATAGGGGAATCTTCTTTATGGATTTTTAACAATCCATAAAGTTTAGGTGGTTTGGGATTCATAGGGATAAGGAGTTTTGACTGAAACTCGGAAAGGATGGCATTGCAGTTTTTGGTGATAGACTTAATCTCTTTTGTAAATTTAATGGTGGGATTTGATTTTAGTTGAACGAAGTTATTTGAATTGAGAAAATGTAGGACTTTCTCAATGTAGATTGGTTTGGGGATTGCAATAACTGAATTGCCTTTATCTGCTTTAGTGAAAACGATATTGTTTTTAATTGATTTATCCTTAAGGGATTTCGCTGTTTGGAGTTCTGAATTTTTAGAAATCAGTTTTGAAACTTGTTTGTGTTTCAAAATCTCATTCTTTAAAACACATTTATTATCGATTGAATTATTTTTTGAATTAGTAAGAGCAAGTTCTGTTTCCACTCCTAATATTTCCAAGTCTGAAGGGCTTGGGAGTGTTTTGATGTTATGTTTGAAACCTTTTTGTAATAATTCAATTTCTTGATCGTTAAATTGAGTCGGAGAAAGGTTAATAAATCTATCATAAAAAACTACACTGTTTTCGGGGGATGTCGATGAGGGTTTGGATTTTAAATTGACTAGTTTTTGGAATTTTGTGGATTGGGAAAGAAACTTTTTGTGAATAATGGGTTTAATTTTTGAAAAAATTGTATCTGATAAAACATCGAACTCAACGTTATGTCGTCTAAAAGTGAGTTCTGAGCGGATTACCTTAAGGTACACGGAGATGACATCTCTTTTTGAAATCTGCCTTCAACCATACCTTTTCTGCTGATTTAACTGCTAAACGGGCTGATTTGCTGTTATTCCCAGTTCTAACACTAATATATCTGGGAATAACACCAAACTGCATTATGTAAGAACCGGATATTTAAAAAACTACACTATACTTTTCAGTTGTAATTTGAAAAACCATTTCGCCTGTTCACCATCACTGGCTTCTTTTAAATATTTATTGATGAGGCGGATACATGATGAAACTCCATAATACTATTTGAAATAAAACAACGCAGTTGGGAGGGTTTCACTTTTATTGTTGAACACTGCAACATGTTTCACCACACAGTGGCTTCATCAGGCAGATGAAATAATGATTTTACAAAGTACAGGTAAAAGCTTATATACTAATGCAATTAAGTTAATAGAAGTAAACAATTCACCCCTAATCAATATTTAGTCGCTCAAAATTGTTTGTATTAGTTTCAGCCTAATTACCTCATTACCCCCCCCCCCTTCTATTAACTTAATTGCATTAGTATATAAGCTTTTACCTGTACTTTGTAAAATCATTATTTCATCTGCCTGATGAAGCCACTGTGTGGTGAAACATGTTGCAGTGTTCAACAATAAAAGTGAAACCCTCCCAACTGCGTTGTTTTATTTCAAATAGTATTTCTGTTTTGTTCAATACGACCAAATAAGAGGATTGTAACAAATGATTAAAACAAAATCTGTTTATTCTGTCAGCAGAGCAGGGCGGTACTTGAGTACAAGTACTCAAAATGTGGACTCTGAGTACCTTTCGTGTACTCGGTACTCAGCCCACGGGTACTTTCAGTGGTTACAGGGGGTTAGCGACATATGGTCACGTCTCTAGCTCGCGACCATATGTTTTTGTTTTGTCGCGTATGCAATGCAAAATGTCAAATAATAACAGTATATTACGTAACCAGAGTAGTATCCAGTATATTACACATGAGCGGACATGTTGCGCACGAGCCGCGCAGCGGCGAGTGCAGTATTCCGCGAGTATGTAATTGCCATACCACTCGAGAAACGTACGATACTTTACCTACGCCCTAACAAAATAAACAATGAGCATTAAAGAACAACTTATTTATTGTAATAATTTTTAATAGTACCATGACAATGATGGAAACTAAATTACTACTTGAATAATATACAGGGAATAAAGCTGTACATTTTCCGAAATTCGTTGTTTTTTAAAAGAGTTTAATTTGAAGCTTTAAACGAGTGTTTTCCACTCCTAGACTAAGCATGAAGTAACATTTCGAGTTTAGAAAAGCCCCGTGAAAATTTGTCGAGGGTCGCGCAGCGACCCGAGACAAATTTTCTGGGCTTTTCTAAACTCGAAATTTTACTTCATGCGCCACGCGTATAAGACACTAAAATATTGTGAAATTTATTTATATTCGAACTTCAGTTGAAATCTGTGTTTTATACGCGTGGCGCATGAAGTAAAATTTCGAGTTTAGAAAAGCCCAGAAAATTTGTCTCGGGTCGCTTCGCGACCCTCGACAAATTTTCAAGGGGCTTTTCTAAACTCGAAATTTTACTTCATGCTTAGTCTGGGAGTGGAAAACACTCGTTGAGAGTTTCAAATTGAACAATTAAAAAAAACAACAAATAACTAAAGATTTAAAGAAAACAAGCTGAATTTGATATACGTATATTTTATAGAAAAACTCCCTGTACATCAAAGAAATGTCATTACCCTGCATAAATGTTGTAATTTGAAAAACCATTTCGCCTGTTCACCATCACTGGCTTCTTTTAAATATTTAATTGATGAGGGGGATACATGATGAAACTCCATAATACTATTTGAAATAAAACAACGCAGTTGGGAGGGTTTCACTTTTATTGTTGAACACTGCAACATGTTTCACCACACAGTGGCTTCATCAGGCAGATGAAATAATGATTTTACAAAGTACAGGTAAAAGCTTATATACTAATGCAATTAATAATAATAATAATAATAATATTCTTTATTTTCTACAATAAAAAATTACAATATCCCAATATAATTACAAACAATAGACATTGTAGAAAACCCATGGGCGGAGTACAGAAAATAGCTTATACAAGCAAATCTGCTTTCAACTCAACCCAAATTAAACTAAGAATAATATTATGGCTTAAACTTAAATATATATATATATGTAATATCATAACAATAGCAGTAAAATTGAAAAATTCGCAATTACAATAAAAATAACGTATATAATAACAATATCATTATTAATAATAATAATAATAATAATAATAATTGCAGCAGTAACTAAAAATACAATCACTATGAGTCACGTGAAAACATTAAGAATTTTACAGATCTTTTGAATGCTGACAGTGATTGAGTTTTATACTCAATAGGAATACTGTTGTACACTTTTACTACATTATAAGTAAAACTGCGCTCAAAATAGGTTGTTCGGTGAATTGGTGGTGTTAAGAGGCCTTTATTTCTTATATTAATGTTATGTACATCAGTGCGAAATGATATCTTTTTGTAAAGGTACTGTGGGCATTTCAAATGGATTATTTTATTGAACAAACATGTCATATGTAAGTATCTCCTTCCTTCCATGCTGATCCAGTTCGTAATTTTTAATGTGTGTGATATTCTATCATATTTCCGTATGCCGTGGATCAATCTGAGACATGAGTTCTGCACTAGCTGAATTCTTTTTTGTGTAGCTGCAGTCAAACACGGCCCATACACTGCATCACAAAAATTGAAATGCGAAAGAACTAAACTATTGCATAGCAGCGTTTTTAATTCTCGTGATAAAAAAGATCTGGCCGCATAAATCAACTTAAGGTTACAGTAAGCAATTCGGATACACTTTGAAATTTGTGAGGAAAACCTTAATTTATTATCAATAATTAACCCAAGATTCCTGGCTTCCTCAACAAAAATTAAAGGTATTTTGTTTAAAGATATATGTATGTCTTTTTCACTTAGTTTTTTACTGAACAGTATTGCTACGGATTTATTAGGGTTAATTTGTAAACCATGTTGAGTACATGCATCAGTAAATGTTTGTAGATCGAAATGTATTTCATTTACAGCATTTATAAGATCGCAGCTTTTGAATGAGTGTAGCAACTGAGTGTCATCTGCGTACATATGAAATTTTAAATATTTAAAGTATTGTGCGAAGCTGCACGTATACACCGCATACAAGAGAGGTCCTAGAATTGATCCCTGAGGTACACCTCTAGTCGTTTTATAAGGCTTAGACGATACATTTTCTATGACAACTAATTGATCACGATTTGAGAGGTACGAATGAAAGAAAGATAGTGCACTATTAGATAATCCAATATAGTGAAATATTGACATTAAAATATTATGATCTATAGTGTCAAAAGCTTTGCTAAAATCAAGCAAGATTAGCACACTGTCTTCACCACGGTCTCCAGCTCTTAATATGTTATCTGTGATATCGAGTAATGCAGTGGTACAGCTGTGGTGAGGCCTAAAACCTGATTGCTGCTCAGGCAAAATATTATATTCTGCTAAATGTACCCTTAATTGTGTATCTACTATTTTTTCAAGAATCTTAGAAACAGTGGGCAGTATACTAATTGGTCTAAAATCGGATATAACAGTTGGCGATGAAATTTTAGCAAGTGGTTTAATTAATGCATGTTTCCAATTAGTAGGGAAATAATTTGAAAGCAGACATGAGTTAATTATATGTGTTAATAAAGGTATAATATATGGACAGCAAAGTTTTAGCATACATGCATTAATGTCATCAATACCAGTGGCATTAGTTTTGATATTATTTAATATTTTAAGCACCTCGAAAGTGTCTACTAATTTAAACTCAAACAATTCACTGAAATTACATTTTCTGTTAGTGTTATAAAATTTAATCACATCTTGATCAATTATCGGAGTATTAGGTAAAGAGGAAATGAAATAATTATTAAAAGATTCTGGATCTTGAAGTGATATGGGAACTGATATTTTAGGTTTATTAGAAATATTTAATTCTTTTAATGCCTTCCATAACTGCTTTGGAGCTGTGCGAAATTTAAAATCAAAGTATGCTTTCTTTTCTCTTTGAATCGTATTTGTTGTTAAATTTCTAAGAGATTTATAATAGTTCCAGTGTTCAGGATTTTTTGTTTTCTTGTACTTACTGAGGGCATTATTTCTTAACTGTATCATTAATTTGATATTATCAGTTATCCAGGGTGTAATTGGTCTTGTAAATCGAGATGTCTTATAGGGAGCATGTTTATTAAATAATTCATAAATCAGGTTATTAAAAGCACTCACTTTGTCATCAATATTTTTCATACTGTAGATATTGTGGAATGATAAGTTTTGAAGATCATTAGCAAAATATTCATAATCTATATTCTTGAATGTCCTGTAAGTATGGTATGTAGTTGTATGTTTAAAATGGTTTACTATAATGTCACAAAAAATTAAATCGTGATCTGTTATATGCACACTTTGTGTGCCAACGTTTCTTATTAAATTAGAATCCGATATTATAATTAAATCTATAAGGGTATGACTATTTGAAACAATTCTAGTAGGCGCGTCTATCATTTGTGTAAGGCCAAATGAATCCAAAAGGGATTTAAAAGATATTGTTAATAAGTTTGTATTATTATATAAATTTATATTGAAATCTCCCATACATATAATTTCATCATTAGTTGGTAAAAGTTCAGATAATGTTATATCAAATTCATCCAAAAACATATTTTGATTGAAATTTGGAGGTCGATATATAACTCCAAAGGCATATTTATTGCCATGCACAGTAATCCTAACCCAAAGTTGTTCTATATTGCCTGAAGTTGGTATAATGTTGCATTCGAATGTATCCCTAATGTAAAATGCAACACCACCCCCACGCGTCCCTCTATCACAACGGATAACTTTGTAGCCTTGCATGTGAATATTTACAGATTGCATGTCTTTACATAACCATGTCTCAGACAAACCCACAACATCATATGACGCATTCAGGATTAAATCTTTTAAGGAACTAAAATGAGCAGTTAATGACCTAATATTAATATGTGCTAGTTTAATTAATCCAGAAGCCATATTCCTATGAAAACTAATAAAATGAAAACTGCATAATTATAAATATTTCCACGCTGTCATAATTAAGTTAATAGAAGTAAACAATTCACCCCTAATCAATATTTAGTCGCTCAAAATTGTTTGTATTAGTTTCAGCCCAATTACCTCATTACCCCCCCCCCCTTTCTATTAACTTAATTGCATTAGTATATAAGCTTTTACCTGTACTTTGTAAAATCATTATTTCATCTGCCTGATGAAGCCACTGTGTGGTGAAACATGTTGCAGTGTTCAACAATAAAAGTGAAACCCTCCCAGCTGCGTTGTTTTATTTCAAATAGTATTTCTGTTTTGTTCAATACGACCAAATAAGAGGATTGTAACAAATGATTAAAACAAAATCTGTTTATTCTGTCAGCAGAGCTGGGCGGTACTTGAGTACAAGTACTCAAAATGTGGACTCTGAGTACCTTTCGTGTACTCGGTACTCAGCCCACGGGTACTTTCAGTGGTTACGGGGGGTTAGCGACATATGGTCACGTCATCTAGCTCGCGGGGGCCGAGGTAAATTTTAAGCGCAGGAGTTTAAACTTATAAAGTTTAAAGTTTTTCTTATATAGTAAATAAAGTAGGATTTTAATAAAAACACAGCCCCGCCCACACTTGCGTAATGAACCCATCGACCTGTGGAAACATCCAGTCGATTAGGTCAAATCGATGTGATTCCGTCCCCACAAGAGTCCGTAAACAATTGGTTCATATGTTTGACTCGCGTATTTTAAAAGTTTACATGGGAGAAAATGATAAACAGATAAAGAAAACTTCTCTGTATGACTTGTTAAGTTATGTATCGTATGTTCAATAAAATAAAACCTCTAGAGTGCTATGGAATATATTGTAGGGTGGTAACTCTGAAATTATAATTATTATGTCTGACGTTTAATATGACAATTCCTAAGGCGTGTAACCAAGATAAATTTATAAAAAGATAAAATCATAGCACTCCAGAGGTTTTTTTTTTATTGTACAATATTAGGGCTGATATAAAAGTAAATTCGTTATAACAATTTGTAAATATTTAAATGAAAATACTTACGATTTGTATCCCTTCTTGGTTAGAATTATAAGCAACGGTAAGTACGGTAGCGCCCTGCCCGAACGTCTGCAGAGGGATCTGAGATATTTGGTACTTGGGCGAGCTGGCTGACGACGTCTGTGTCATGGTGGTGATCGGTGCCGGATTAACCACTTGAATCTGTACAGTCTGCTGGGGATCTCCGGGTTTGGCTCCCGGCATCGTGATGGGTAAGGTGATGAGCGTCTGCGTGGTGCCTGCATTTTGCGGGGGCGAGGCTTGGGTAAACGTGGTTGTGTCGAGTGGTCGGATGTAGTGAATGCCATTCTCACCACCCTGTAGTACGCCTACCACTTGTCCGTTGGCGGTCGTCAGGTTTTGTGATAGTTTCCCGCCAAACTGGGTGCTTACTGGGATGCCAGTCGAAAGTGGGACTCCGACACCAAATTGGGAAAAGTTCATTATGAATACTGTAATAAAAGAAGTTAAATTATAGTAATAAATCAATTGTTAGATATAAATAATAAAGAGTTTTAAAAAAACAACAATATGGCGATCTCATTCTAGTTCAATTCAAACTCGTGTTAAGTTGGCACAGTTGGTTAAATGTCGGCTTACGTCGACATATGGCAACTGCCATTATAGTTCAAATGTTAGCTACCGCCGACTTATGTGAACTGGTATTATAGTTCAAATGTCGGCTTGCGCCGACTTATGTCAACTGTCATTATAGTCCAAATGTCGGCAAACGCCGATTTATGTCAAGTTGACACGATGGACTAAATATCGGCTGGCGTCGACTTATGTCAACTGTCATTATAGTTCAAACGTTGGCTACCGCCGACTTTTGTCAACTGTTATTATAGTCCAAATGTCGACTAGCGCCAACTTATGTCAACTGTCATTATAATCCATGTCCCATCTCAGTCACTCCGAAACAAGGACGCCTTTCATATTCAGCACAAACGCAGTGATTACACAAAGCACTCTGCTATTGCTAGAATGCTTCGGTATACAAATGAACTCTCCGTCGATTTTTTTGCGGATTCTCTCGATGTTTGAAGTAGTGCTCTACAATGAGTTTATAAATATTGTTTTTACCTTTGCGACGTATGTTTTTTGTTACAATCTATTTTAATTGAGAACATGTTATTTGTCGTAACTTTTAATTGTTTTTATATTTATTGTTTTAATTATGTTTTAATGTGTATTTTTATATTTTTAGTTGTACAATTTTATGTATTTTTTTAAATGGACTCCGTTGAATATATAAATAAATTTCGGCTGACGCCGATTTATAGCAAGTTGACACGATGAACTAAATATCGGCTGGTGCCGACTTATGTCAACTATCATTATAGTTCAAATGTTGGCTACCGCCGACTTATGTGAACTGTTATTATAGTCCAAGGGTCGGCTAGCGCCGACTTATGTCAACTGTCACTATAGTCTAAATGTCGGCTGATGCCGAGTTGGACACGATGGACTAAATATCGGCTGGAGCCGACTTATGTCTACTGTCATTATAGTTGAAATGTCGGCTACCGCCGACTTATGTCAACTGTTATTATAGTCCAAATGTCGGCTGGCGCCGACTTGTATGTCAACTGTTATTATAGTCCAAATGTCGGCTAACGCCAACTTATGTCAAGTTGACACAATTAAATGTGGGCTAGTGCTGATTTATGTCAAGCTGAAACGATAGATTTATGTCAGTCAACCTAATGATTTGCAATCTTGTAGCCCTTGAAATTCTCTACAAACAACGTTTATTTGTTTGTTTGATGTGTCAAATCGTTATTACTTTTTGGAATTATGAGCTCTAGGGAAAATCGAATCGCGATCAATAGAATTTTCAAATCAAGTATGTGGCCTTCAAATTCTCCTGACTTAAGCCCGATGTATTCTTCCATTCGGTCCTTCTGGAGAAAAAAGCCTCTACCAACGACAAATCATTAAAATCCACGAAAGCGTCCCTGCAGCGAGAATGGGCCAACATTTCAAACCATCAACTGGTCCATCTGGAGAAAAAAAACCTCTACCAACGATAAGTCATTAAAATCCCTGAAAGCGTCCCTGCAGCGAGAATGAGCCATCATTTTAAACCATCAACTAACGACCAACGTCAAACATTTTTGGAAGCGTCTCGAGGCCCGTTTGGCAGCTAAAGGTAGACATTTTGTAATTCTGTTTAAATAATCTTATAGAGAATTTTCTTAGCTTTCTTTTGGTGTAATTTGTTGTTGTGTTTTACTTGCCGATAAAAAGGTTATTATTAAAAATGCCGCACCCTGTATATTGAACGTTATTTATAAGTAAGGCTCGGATTATATACACAGTGCTTATTTGTTATGAAGAGGTATATCAGCAAAATTGTAAGGTTTCCATGCATATCTAATGTTTTTGATTAAAATAAGTTTAACATTAAATATGCATGGAAAACTTACAATGTTGTTGATATACCTTTTAATAACAAATATGCATTTTACATCTAATCTGAGACTTATTTATAAGTTACAAAAACGCGAAAGAACTTAAATTGAAGCCTATTTAATTCCAAATAAGACAATTTTTTATTTTCTTATAACTCTAGTAAGATTTTTTTTGTATTTATTTTTTCTTAAAATTCTGCCTTCTATAAATTTAACTTCAATTTAATTCTACTTAAGGCAATTGGTTTTATTAATGTTTTCTTAAAATTCTCATTTCTATGAATTTTAACTTCATGCAGTTGTGCTTCAGAACTCAAATCGAAGAATCCGATCAGTGTTGCGAGATATGAAATGTTATCCTTAAAAAAATCGGCACAGTTTTGCACTTATTGATAGAAGAATTTGTAGTTCGTTCAGAAATACGCGTGGAAATACAAGACAACATCCCCTCTAAGGTTACACCACTGGATTTTTGTCAAAAATAATAATTTTTCATTTAACATAATTAAACTATAACTTCTTGGTATCCGAAATCAGTTGGCATCTTAATGTCATCGGTAAAAAAACAAAATTCACAACAAGTAGTTTATTGTCTATGCTAGCGTTGAAATCACTACAAATATTACGCTGAAATGATCATATACAAGGTGCCCGTATTTCAACAGAATGTATGGGGATCTCAGTTATTTGAAGAGACAGAGAGTCGGTTAAATTGGGGAAAAGTTGCGTATTTTAGGTCCTAATAATAATCTGAAAACAATTTTGAAATACCTTTTTTTGTTTTCGACGTATCAACAAAAAAACTGATTTTTTTAAAAATTGTTTTAATTTTTTTATTCAAAAAGTACTGAATCTGGACATTTAAAACTTTGACAATATACACGCACTTTTTAATGAGGAATCTAGTAGCAATTTTTTTAAAGATAACTATAACTATATATTTATTTATTTAAATATTTACTATTATAAGTTAGATTTGTTTATTTTTTGTAAAAGGAGATTCCGTTTAATAAAGAAACATGAAACATAACATTTACCCGAGGACCAAGGCCAACTTTTGTTTTTCTTATGAGCGCAATTTTGGATTTTCATATTTTTTGAAAGAATATTTTTTTCTGAACTCAATGATGATATAAATTTATTTTAGATTTAATATTTAAAATTATGATATTTTCTTTTTTGCAAAGAGTGCATTGGAAACAATGACGTCATATCTGTTAATCAATAAAATCTTGACAGCAGTCAATCATTGTTACCACTCAAAATGAATTAAATACTGTCAATCTTTTGTAATAATAATAATAAGTATCGATTATCACATTAAAGTTGCACAAACTAAATTTATGCAGCGATGAGAAGTTAGCCATAAATTTTTCAGCCATAAATGGTGGTAACCCTATTAAATCTACGACAAACGAATCCAAAACAAACTATATGGTAATCTCTCAAAAAAATAAAAATAAAATAGAAATTGAATTAAAAATTAACAACAAAATTATAAATAAGATAATAGAAGCAGAATATTTGGGGTTAACTATTACAGACAATTTTAAATGGACTAAACACATAGACAAATTGAAACAAAAAACGAGCGCTGCCACAGGGCTTCTCTACAGAACAAAAAAGCACCTGCCAGATACTGCCCGAAAAAGTATTTACAATACACTTTTCAATTCAAAAATAAACTATTTGTGCGCAATATGGGGTGGGACGACAGATCAGAACATAAATACTATGCAAAGACAACAAAATAAATGCATAAAATTAATTAATAATTTGGACAAGCTAGTACCAACAAAGATACCGGAATGAAACATTAAACAAAAAATTGCATTTGAAAGAATTAAATTTATACATGGAATAATGATGGGTAGGAGTAAATCCAACGTTAAACTGGAAAAAAATAAAAACATACATAAATATAAGGCAAGAAGAAAAAGTTATGTGCATGTAATGCAAAACAAAACAAACACGCTCAAGCTAGGAATATTAGTGGAAGGAGTTATTCTGTATAATGAACTACCGGGGGACCTAAGGAATGAAGTTGATACCAAAAAATTTAAAATTAACACCAAAGAGCACGTCCGACAACATTTATTTACATACTAACTTCACTATACCAGTATTCATTTATCCCATACGACACTTTCATTTCATCAAAACATTTCATCATAACATATGACATCAATTTCGTCTTAATCGTCACAATATATCCTACATATTTAAATCATAAAACGAAGTTAAAAAGAAAAAAAAAAAGAAAAAAGAAAAAAAAGAATATTTACACAAAAAATAAAAAAGAAATAGTCTCCATCACCATGCCAAGAAATATTTCTTGACATGAAGGAGGCAAATTTTCAAAATTAAAATCGGTGCAAAGACCCTCCTTGTTTATCGTTACGAATATAACAATAAATAGAAAGTCCAAAACCAAACAGTAAAAAAAAAAAACTAAAAAACTGGTATAGTATTATTATAAATTGCAAAAACCGATATGTTACTCATACATGGCGCTAACCATTGGATTGCATTGTGTAATAGGAGTACATATTAACTATTTAAGACTTTACATTAGCACTTTTGATGTAAAAAGTGAAACTTGTATTGATATTTGATCAAGGGATCTCAGGCTATTATAAAACGAAAAATCTCTGTCTTAGGCCTACCTTTGGGGGTTGTTACTGAATTGTCCTATACTTAGGAAGGGTTGAAGAGCAATTTTAAGTAATAACATTTTAGTGGATTAATACTGAAAAAATATGATTATATTTTAACATAGTTGAGCGATGCCGATTACATTATTTTCAAAATGAAAAATAAATGTATTAGGCCTACCTTTGAGGGTGGTGGCTGATTTGCCCTGTATTTAGGAAGGGTTATAAAGAGCAATTTTAAGAAATACAATTTTAGTGGCATCCTAAGACTGAAAAATTACGCTTATTTTATGAAATAGTGAAACGAAGCCGATTACATTATTTTCAAAGTGAAAAATAAATGTATTAGGCCTACCTTTGGGGGTGGTGGCTGATTTGCCCTGTATATAGGAAGGGTTGAAAAGCAATTTTAAGCAATAAAATTTTAGTGGCATCCTAAGACTGAAAAATTACGCTTATTTTATGAAATAGTGAAACGATGCCGATTACATTATTTTCAAAGTGAAAAATGAATGTAGTAGGCCTACCTTTGGGGGTTGTGGCTAATCTTCCCTGTATTAAGGAATGGTTGAAGTGGAATTTTAAGCAATAAAATTGTAGTGGCATCTTAAGACTAAGAAATTACGCTTATTTTATAACATAGTTTAGCGATGCCGATTACTTTATTTTCAAAGTGAAAAATGAATGTAATAGGCCTACCTTTGCGGGTTGTGGCTGATCTGCCCTGTATTTAGGAAGGGTTTATGAGTGAATTTTAGCAATAAAATTGTAGTGGCATCATAAGACTGAAAAAATATGCTTGTTTATAACATGTTTGAGCAATGCTTAATATTGCTCAACCCTTCCTAAATACAGGGCAAATCAGCTACCACTCCCAAAGGTAGGCCTATTACAATTATTTTTCATTTGAAAATAATGTAATTGGTTTCGTTTCACTATTTCATAAAATAAGCGTAAATTTTCAGTCTTAGGATGCCACTAAAATGTTATTGCTTAAAATTGCTCTTCAACCCTTCCCAAGTACAGGGTAAATCAGCCACCACCCCTAAAGGTAGGCCTATTACATTCATTTTTCCCTTTGAAATTTATGCAATCGGCATCGTTTCACTATTTCATAAAATAAACGTAATTCTTCGGTTTTAGGATGCCACTAAATTTTTTTTGCAAAAATTACTCTTCAACCTTTCCTAAATACAGGGCAAATCAGCCACCACCCCCAAAGGTAGGCCTATTACATTCATTTTTCACTTTGAAAATAATATAATCGGCATCGTTTCACTATTTCATAAATTAAGCGTAATTTTTCAGTCTTAGGATGCCACTAAAATTTTATTGCTTAAAATTGCTCTTCAACCTTTCCCAAATAAAGGGCAAATCAGCCACCACCCCCAAAGGTAGGCCTAATACATTTATTTTTCATTTTGAAAATAATGTAATCGGCATCGCTTAACTATGTTATAATATAATCATATTTTTTCAGTATTAAGCTACTAAAATGTTATTGCCTAAAATGCTCTTCAACCCTTCCTAAGTATAGGACAATTCAGTAACAACCCCCAAAGGTAGGCCTAAGACAGAGATTTTTCGTATTATAATAGGCTGAGATCGCTTGATCAAATATCAATACAAGTTTCACTTTTTACATCAAAAGTGCTAATGTCAGGCTTGGCATGATTTTCCCCAACCCAAAAAAACCCAGTGGGTTTTTTCGGATTAAACCCACTTGAAAAAACCCCTGAGTTTTTTCGAATAAAACCCACCGGATTTTTTAAAATAAAAAGTAATCATTTTAATAAAAACGGAAATTAAATTAATGGAATTTTTCTTATTTTGAAAAATACATATTGAAATAAACATGTTTAACTCATGTTTTATTTGAAATCCCAATAATTTATTTTTCCTTCTAAACTTTCACATAAACAATAGGTAAACTCGAGAAAATACAAAAAAAGTTACATAAGCCTAGTAGGTACATATTTATTTCAAAACGAAAATACTTGTGAAAGACATATAAAACATATGTAATGTAATGTTCATTGTCAGTTAAATCTGGTAAATGTGAATTGTAAAACTAAACTAAGAAAATGTAATCATAATTATAACGTTTAATTTAATTCTACCACTCGCTCTCGCACTGATTCTTATCACGAAGATATCTATATACAGTTACAAGCTTTTGCGCCTTTTCCACTCCCAGCCTATTTCGTAATTTTGACCACACCGCACCAAATGTTGAAAATAATCTTTCTATGGAAGCTGAACTAGCCGGGCAAGTATGTAATGAAGAAAAAAAATTGCAAAATCCTTCAGGCAAGGTATTGGTTTTGTCTGTTTTCAGCCGAGCTATTTTCCACCACTTTGTTGGCAAGATGTTTGAAACTACCGTTTCTTGAAATAGCGTAGGTGGAAAAACATCTGTATCCTTGATTGTAAATGCCATCACCCCAGGCAGGTACTGAGGGTATTGATCCTTAACCCAATTTTCTGCAGCTTCCTCTTGCTTAGTTGTCAGGCGTCTACCTGTATACCGCGGATCCATCATGTTGGCCAAGAAGTGGAAAGGTTCCATGGCATCTTGAAATCTCGCTCTTATAACTTCTTTGTATGGCTCCAGTTCATGACTTTCCAACAGATCGAGCCATATCTCAACAGCATCTGAAATTGTTGCGTTGTCGGCCTGCAATTTATCAAGTGTCACAGATACTTGATTAAGTTGTTTGTGAAGATGTATTGCTTGTGTATGAAGCCCAACATTGTTCAGTACGTGGGCTACCCCTTCATCAAACTTCACCTGTGGATCGGGATCAGCTTCAACGTCCATACGAATCTCAATGTAGTTGTGGAAGTTTGTAATAAATGTGTTGAGACAATCCCCCTGTGAGTTCCACCGTGTATCGTTGGGTAGTTGCGGCATCAAGCCACCCTTCTTCTTTAGCCATGCATGAGGTTGGTGGTGGTTGCGAAAATATTTGTGTACTATTACAATTTGTTTTACAACCGATGCAGGAGACACCTCTTTCTCCAACAAATTCACGTAATGCGCATTGCAGCCGTAGGTTAACAGTTTGGGGAATTTTTCGGGTTGTTTGAGAATCTGCTTCATCTTCTTCATCTTGTTCTCGTTGTCCGTGCAGAGCGCAAACACCTTTTTGTTGTATTTCTCTTCAATTTTTTTAATTACTTCTTCAGCAATTGTTGCACAGTATTTCGCTGTTTTCTTGTTATCTCCTGTGTCTATGGCGTCGACGAGGTATACCTTGGAACCAGTTGCCAAACTTGAAGCGATAATTGAATCATTGGTTACACTGGACCATCCATCTTGAATTAAAGTAATTGTAGCATTCTCCAATTCCTCCTTAAAATGTCCCTCGATTTCACTCGCCGCTTCGTCCAACAGCTTCCCTCCAAGCTGCTTTCTATTTGGTGGTTTGTATCCAGGACGAAGAGCTTCAACCATATCTACACATTCCTTATTTTCAATTACATTGAAGGGAATATTACAGGAATAAAAGAAAGACGCAATTTTACGATCTAGTATGTCCTTTTGAGCTTCTGTAGTTTTGATAGCGAACTCATTCATAGTAGTCTGCTTTATCTTCATTAAATTAGAGCCCTCACTGACACTGTCACTTGCAAACTGCTCCATTGACGATTCGGATACTAAGCGAGATGTTCCCGGGGGGACGGCGGTGGATGATACCAATGAGTCTAATGACACCGAACTTGCCGAAGCTAATGCTTCATCTAATGGTTCTCGTTCCCGTCGACGCAATGTACACTTTTTCAAATGTGTTCTTATTCGTTCAATTTTTCCACTAATTTGAATTTTACAGTTTTTACACTCAACTTTGCTTTTATCTATTTGTATAACATCACTCCATTCTGGTGCTCCTTTTCTACCACTTCCCGTAATTTTCGGCATATTTTTGGATAAACTTATACGTGTTCACTCTGCACAAATTAGATTGAAACTGACGAAACTGTATTACTTAAGAATATACATCAAAATTAAAATAATAAAGCAAAATCATCTTAATTGCTCTCACAGACCCAATGTGCGCTCGTATTTATTTTAACTTTTTATAGGTAAACAAAATCTTACACGAGCGCCTGTGTTTGTTTTACCGCGGAACAAAAAAGTACGTTGCATACACTTTTCTATTTCTAACAAACAAAATGTCCCTTATTATAAATACTAATACGATAAAATTTTATTGAAGACATTTTTTTTATTATGATGGGCATAAATTACAGTTTTTTTTTAATATATATTATATTTAAAAAAAAAACTGTAATTTATGCATGAATGTTTGTACACAATTACATATTTTAATTTTAACCCAGCAAACGGGAGCTACTATAGTATTCGAGATTTTTGTTAATGATACTGCTAATGCTAATACTCAATGAAAATATTATTTGGAATATTATATTTTTAAAAATATTCTCGTTAATAACATGGTTTTTGAGTTATTAATAAAAGACCTGAAAATCGTAATTGAATCATTTTTGTTTTTGTTCGACGTAAATTAAAAAGCCCCGAAAAAACCCAATAAAAACCGAAAAAACCCAATAAATCCCGGAAAACCCCACCGAAAAACCCACTGGGTAGATAACTTTTGAAAAAACCCGGATTTTTGCCAACCCTGGCTAATGTAAAGTCTTAAATAGTTAATATGTACTCCTATTACACAATGCAATCCAATGGTTAGCGCTGTGTATGAGTAAAATATCGGTTTTTGCAATTTATAAATTTAATAGGGTTACCACCATTTATGGCTCAAAAATGTATGGCTAACTTCTCATCGCAAATTTATTCTACTTTTATTATTATTATTCCAAAACTATTCACAAAAAAAAGTAATTCTTGCATTTTTTCGCGACATCTCGGTAAATATTGACCAGCATCACATCTAAGCGTTATATATTTTTAACTTTACTGTAAATCAGTGGTTTATACGCGTGGCGCATGAAGTAAAATTTCGAGTTTAGAAAAGCCCCGTGAAAATTTGTCTCGGGTCGCTGCGCGACCCTCGACAAATTTTCTACGCGGGGCTTTTCTAAACTCGAAATTTTACTTCATGCTTAGTCTGGGAGTGGAAGACACTCGTTACTTTAAAATACATCACAACTGTTAAATATGTATCGTCGGGTGACCGTCTTCTAAGCAAACTATGGGTCCTAGGAGTTGTCAAATAAGTGAGTTACTCAACTGCTTCCAAGGAACTTTTTACAAAAAACTAAAGATTAAAATTTTACATGAAATGTACAATAAATAAACTATAATTGTGATACATCATTGAATTCAGAAAAAAAATATTCTTCCAAATAATATGAAAAACCAAAATGGTGCCCATAAGAAAAACAAGAGTTGGCTATAGTCCCTGGGTAAATGTTATAGTTATCTTAAAATAAAATATGTTACTAGATTTATCGTTAAAAAGTGCCTGTATAATGTCAAAGTTGTAAATGCCTGCATTCAATAGGTTTTGAATAAAAATATAAAAACGAAACTTCAAAAAATCCGCATTATACTAATATTACTATTGTTATGATAGTATAATTATAATAGTATTACAGTAGTAGTACAGGGTGTCCCATTAGTACGTTCTTGAAGCTTTAAACGAGTGTTTTCCACTCCCAGACTAAGCATGAAGTAAAATTTCGAGTTTAGAAAAGCCCCGTGAAAATTTGTCGAGGGTCGCGCAGCGACCCGAGACAAATTTTCTGGGCTTTTCTAAACTCGAAATTTTACTTCATGCGCCACGCGTACAAAACAATGATTTCAAGTAAAGTTTGAAATATACTCCTTAGAAATGTAAGTTTATGAATCATTTGGACATGGATATTTTTATGAATATAAAGATAGATATTTCCGAATGTTAATAGTTTTGTCAGTATTTTGGCATGTTTGACTGTTTTATCTTTAATCGCTTTCTCATGACAGTAAATCACTAGATTGTCACTAAAAACATCCAACAAACACTAGAATTAAGCCATGTCTGAATCACAAACAATTTGTCTGAATCTGAAAGTTGAAACCACCAGATTTGGTGACAAAATCACTGATAAATAAACTATAAGGGACCTCTTAGATGGACGTTTTAAACGCGAGGCGGAACGTGAGCGGGTGCCAGCGTTTGCGTTTTAACACATGGGTTTATATGAGAGTCCGTAGACGGACGGGTGCGAGGCGGAGAAAACGCCAGCACTTGAGTTTGTTTAAATTTGAGCAGAGCGGGACGGACGCGTTTTTCAGTTTTAACACATGGTTTCTTATGCGCCTTCTTATACGGGCGGGTGAAACGCGTTTTCAAAGCGGGCGTTTTTTGCAATATTCTTGAAAAAAATCGGCCAAAGCGAGTTAAATTCGTAATATTTTCCTTACAATATTTATTCGTAACGCAAAAATAAATATTTTTGCGTTTAGATAAGTGTCAAAAATTAAAAAATAAATAAACGAAAAATATAAATTATAAATTTTTAGGTAAACTTCCATCTCTAAGATATGAGTATAATTTTATATCTTTGATATTTTCTAGAAATTGCGAAAAATAAAATAACTAACAATTTAAAATCGCCCCCAATCTCTTGTAAAAATAGTGTGATGAGAACCAAATAATTAGAAGAATTAATAATCATTTTTTTGAGAGCAGTCTCTAAGCGTGTAAATTTTGTACCGCCGCACAATGTGCCAAATCCGAGCGCGAGCGCCAGGGGGGGATTTTGAGGAAAAAAATCAAATTAAAAATTTTGAGAAAAAAACATATCCACTCCATTGTAGATACACGAAACCCTTCTAATCTTGCATGTTTATATTTTTCAACCCCCTATATTATTAACAATTAACTCTTAAAGTTAAGCGATTTAGAAAACATCAATTTTACGGCATTTCACTCGCAAGTTTAAATAATTTATTACATGGATAGTAGGCGTACTATCAATATAACATTATACACTATTGTTTATAACATAATACTGTATATTATGGTTGAAAAATTAAGTCTCTAAATATTTTAGAACAAAAGTTAAAAAAAAATTGAATATGAAATATATTTTAAATATAAATTTTAACTTTAGAAAGTGTTATAAAAAAAATGTCAACTCGATGAGGTCTGGGACTATCACTAAAAATTAGTTCTATGTTTTCTCTAACTACCCTCAAAATTTCGTATCTCCACCGGTGCGTTTTTGGGGTCTTTTTAATTTTTTTATTTGACGCCACCAATTAAAGTTGGGTCGGGCGAGGCCCGTGTGCGGTGAGTATCGTGGAGTCGAGCGCGCGCTATTCTCGAGCAGCACGCAACATGATTTTTACGTTGGCCCCGAACAAAAAATAATAAAAACGCACTTAAAACGCACATGTAAAAATTCAAAAAAATTAGGGCAGTTACAGAAAATATTAACAAATGTTTATATGATAGTCACAGTTCTTCCGGTTTGCAATCTTCTAGAAAAATAATATAATAATAATTCAAGGCAGCAAAATTATATACAATTGTTATAATCATTACATAGGTTGTGACTTTCACCAAAAACTGTGGTATGTTTTTAAATGCCCTAAAAACTTCGTATCTCTACATGTGCGTTTTGTGTCAGGTTTTTGCGAATGACCGAGTCGATTTTTATCGGTTGCGCCTAATAAAAAATAAAGCACCTCAAAAAAACCTACAAATGTGAAAAGTATCTGCTGTAGTTTAAAAATAATTTAATCTGTTGTTTAAAATATGAATTTTTAATCAGAATATACATTACATTTTTCTGATTTTGCACAACGAAGTTATGTATTTTATACTGTTTTATTTACTTACTTTTTTAAAATGAAAAATTGTCAGTATCCTCATCAGTCTGTTCGTCTTCGCTGTCACTTGTGTCCGTTTCACAAATAACTAATTTTTTAGCGTCTGCAGGTAGTTGTTTTTTATGAATTTTTACATCGCTTCTCAAAGAAGAAATTATTGGATCAGAACATACAAGAAGCATATTAAATAAATCTCGAATTGTATTAAGCCTAGAGTTTTTCCTAGTATGGTTTTCTCTAACTCTCTTATATATTTTATTGGTTGCTTCCTGTGCCTCTTCCGAAAGTTCTCCGATTGGTAAAAGACATTGTCCAATTATTTTGCTCCCGTGAATTAAAATTTTATGGACACTAGGAGGCATTCTATACCATCCATATAACAAGGTGTAAAGTCGGGCCGGGCCGTATCTTCTGCATATTTATCAAACATCAATACATTTATATTACGAGAACTCGACATTGTTATAAGAATTGTATAAAATCTGTTCAATAATTCTTCATTCAATTCAGTGATGACAGCTACTTTCTCATAATTTCGAAAAAATATTCGAGCAACGTTGCCAGTATTTGAAGTACCTCCTCCTTGCACAACAATATCAACCCTTATCCCTAACTATTTACGTAATAGTTTTTGTATTCTAGTTTTCCGACTAAATATATTATTTTTCTCTTCTATCGTACATCCGTGAGTAGTTGTTTTCTTCAAATCTAATTTATATATTATGTATTTTCGGTGATCAATAAATTAGTTTGTCTTCTTTTAGATGTATTACTTTGTATTGTGAACTGTGTACCTGATGTACTTGGTATTGGTGAAATATTTTCTATATTTTCAAAGGGGTTTGTATTTTCAATTAAGACAGAACCCTCGTTGTATTTAAAAGGCAGCAGTAACCAATTTCTATTTTTTTTTTTATGAAATTGATATGAGATCTTGAGCACATTTTCCACTTTCTATTAAGAGTACTGCAGAAACCCTTAACTTTTTTAAGAATGTCATCATTTTCACTATTGTTTTTCGTCGAAACATTTTCAATATATTTTATTAAATAATCAATGGTATTGCTTGACTGAATAAGGTTTTTAGGTTTTAGTTCGTACCATACCTTATATAAATCACCGTTTGTAATTTTAATTTTCTCCATTATCACTCAGCGTTTTGGATTAATTAAATTACACTAACACTAAACACTAGTTTAATTAAAGTAAACTATTTTATACACAAAAAAACACTACATCAAAGAAAGAGTATATAGTCAACAAATTAAATAACACTTAACACTAACTTAATTAATAATTACTTTATAATGTTCAATCGTTCGCTTATGGATCAGAAAAATATGTGAACTGTTGGAGACTTCGTTCAACACTAAACACATATTTTGCTTTCAAGAAAATTAAGAATAATCCATTTCAGATACTTAAACCGTAAAAACTGTGTGACAAGAATGCCATTTGTTACGGTAAATGACAGCTTCAATCGGACCCCTAATAAAAATGTAAACACAAACCAGATGACCTTTATCAGTAACAGATGTACACCCTTATATATCAATAAGAAAAAAACCCATAAAACTATTTTTGTAAATGTGATTTAAATGCTGCAAAAAATACTCAGAGAAGAAATAATTTCCCTATGATATATACCTGTATATTAGAAAAATTGTAGATTGTGAGGATTATGACTATTTTGTAAACATTTGTCAATATTTTCTGTAACAGCCCTAATTTTTTTGAATTTTTACATGTGCGTTTTAAGTGCGTTTTTATTATTTTTTTGTTCGGGGCCAACGTAGAAATAATGTTGCGTGCTGCTCGAGAATAGCGAGCTCGACTCCGCGATGCCACCGCACACGGGCCTCGCCCGACCCAATTTTAATTGGTGGCGTCGAATAAAAAAATTAAAAAGACCCCAAAAACGCACCGGTGGAGATACGAAATTTTGAGGGTAGTTAGAGAAAACATAGAACTAATTTTTAGTGATAGTCACAGACCTCATCGAGTTGGCATTTTTTTTATAACACTTTCTAAAGTTAAAATTTATATTTAAAATATATTTCATATTCAAATTTTTTTAACTTTTTTTCTAAAATATTTAGAGAGTTGATCTTTCAACCATAATATACAGTATTATGTTATAAACAATAGTGTATAATGTTATATTTATAGTACGCCTACTATCCATGTAATAAATTATTTAAACTTGCGAATGAAATGCCGTAAAATCGATGTTTTCTAAATTGCTCAACTTTAAGCGTTAATTGTTAATAATATAGGGGGTTAAAAAATATAAACATGCAAGATTATAAGGGTTTCATGTATCTACAATGGAGTGGATATGTTTTTTTCTCGAAATTTTTAATTTAATTTTTTTCCTCCAAATCCCCCCCTGGCGCTCGCGCTCGGATTTGGCACATTGTGCGCCGGCAGCTTCTCTTATCAACCCGAAACCGGTACAGTGAGGTCTGAGAGACACTGGCTAATATTTAACACTCTGGCTGCCAGAGTGTTTTTCATGCTGTTCTTCAGCAGGTTTTGTCAGTCGTATTGGTCTGACACCTATACTCACATTTGAGGCTTTGTCAGACAAATCCGACTGACAGTCATTTATATGTTTAAAGGCATGTCAGTCACATATGGCAAAAGTTGTATTTGAATTAAGTGCATGGAATAGTGTTCTGGCCTGGTAGAAATAAGGTAATTAAAACGGCTTGGGCTGGCGGAACAGTTTTGCCATTTTATTTCAATAATGATAAAAATAAAAATACTTTTATAAAAAAGTAAATAATTTGCAACTTAACAAATATTCATATAAACTATTATAAAAATAAACATTTTTATTTGGATCCTTCGCCGTGCACTCGTAGATAGCATTCATAACAAATAGTCGGCTTATTCTCACAACCGTCACAATATGTTTTAACTTTTCTTACTTTCCTTCGAGCTTCGACTCTTGTCATATTTTTCAGCAAATTGTCATAGCATTCTACACAATTTCTACGGTCTTTTGTACCGCCGCCGTCTCTTTTTTTTAGCAAGTGATTAAATTTTATTTTTTTGATGCGTTCTCTAACTTCTAGATCTAATAAATTTCTGCAAACTTCTTCTCTGAATGTGGTGATTGTCGACTTAGAATTAGTAATCGATTTGTAGATGATATGTGCATTGACAATTGCAACTCCTGTCAGTAATTCAAAGGCTACTTTTCGATACCATTTAATGCCTTTCCGAACGCTTGTGTTGTATGAAGACATTTGATCGGATTTGTCTATTCCTATTTTCCCATTATTATAATCTATAATTACATTCGGTTTTTGGGGCAGGGGCTGGTCAGCTACTTTTTTTTTAGAGTTTCTTGATGCCACACAACTCTGCTCCAAATTGTGTATGGTTGAGAGCATAATAACTTCTTTATTCTTTTTTGGTTTCCATTTAGAAACGACTATTCCTTCATCTGATTCCAATCCATATATTTCATTTAAATTTAACTTGCGGTTAATCACATCTTTAGGTAAATACTTTCTGTTTCGTCGTAATGTACCGACCAGATGTGTATGTCTTGTTAACAGGTTCTTTGCCAATGGGATGCTTGTATAAAAATTGTCAGTGTAGAGTATTCTACCTTCATCTAAAAGTCCCTCACATAAGTTCATAGCTACTTTCTCCGGCAAACCTACTCCAGAACATTCATGTTTACCACAGTAAATTTGTATTTTCCATGTGAATCCCTCAAGTGAACAAATTTTAAATAATTTGACACCGTATTTATGACGTTTGCCTGGAATATACTGACGAAATGAAAGACGTCCCCGCCATGAAACCATACTTTCATCGATTACCATTTTTTTGCCAATGGTATATACTTCTTGAAAGTTTTTTTGTAAAATATCTAATAACGGTTGTATTTTTTTTAATCGATTCCCATCTGCCGGTATATCGTTGTCTGAGAAATGAATCATTCTTAACAAAATTTCAAATCGATTTCTGGACATGACTTTGCTTATAGAATTTGAATACAAGGAATCACTGCTCCAGTAGTCTCGGAGCTTTGGACGACAACTCAATCCCATCCAGAGCATTATGCCTAAGAATTTTTCTATTTCTTTAGGAGTTGTTGCCTGTTGACCATATCTGTAGCATATTTATTTGTCTCATTTACAATAAGATCTAAAACAGCATCATTGATGAAAAGTTTGAAAACATCCCCCGGTGCTATATATTCCGATAAATCCATTTGAATTCCAGCCTGTCCAATAAACGGAAAATCAGCTTGATTTCCCGTGTACACATTCCAACTTAAATTAGAATTATCTGATTTATCGATCTCTGATACATCAGCCTGCCTTTCTTCTTCTTCATCTTCATCCACGGAAATATCATGATCTAACTCAGAGGACGCATACTCAGAGTCACTAGGCATGTAATTTGAACCGGAGTCGGTAGAAAAAGGATCATGATCACTTTCATAATTTTCCCAATATGCTTCCAACTGGGAATCTGTCAATGCTTTGTTAGGGTCCCTAAGTACATATAAATACAACAATAAACAAACTACCAAAGAATAACCAATTGTACTTACATTTTTGTTGCACATGCACAACACTATACTATAACCTCAAAATGACTGACATGGCGCCCAAAGAAAAAAATCTTTAACAGAGCCGCGTCAGTCAAAAAAGACTGACGCACTATACACCGCATATGCGCATGCGCTTTATTTTGGTGAATAAATCCCTACCAATAAATTTGCGGTATGACCACTAGTTGTCTTTCTACATACGTGGCCTGATACGAGTTATATACATTTTTATGCCTGGCCTCAATTGTAAATCCGCTGTCAGTCGAATATGACTGACATGGCAGCCAGAGTGTTAAACATCTGTAACACAACTGAATGATAGACGGCGCCGATGGCTCGGCTTCGAATTCGCCTAGCACCCGCTTGCAAAACGCGTTCAATCCGCTCCGTATAAGAGCTAAAAGCGGAGCGGAAACACGATCCGTCACGCTCCGCTATCGCGCTAAAAACGTCCATCTAAGACCGCCCTAAGTGTGATACATCATTAAATTCAGAAAAAAAATATTCTTCCAAAAAAATATGAAAATCCAAATTGGCGCCCATAAGAAAAACAAAAGTTGACTATAGTCCCTGGGTAAATGTTATAGTTATCTTGAAATAAAATATGTTACTAGATTTATCGTTAAAAAGTGCCTCTATAATGTCAAAGTTGTAAATTGCAGACATTTACAACTTTGACATTATAGAGGCACTTTTTAACGATAAATCTAGTAACATATTTTATGTTATAGTTATCTTAAAATAAAATATGTAACTAGATTTATCGTTGAAAAAGTGCCTATATAATGTCAAAGTTGTAAATGTCTGCCTTCAATAGTTTTTAAATAAAAAAATAAAAACAAAACTTAAAAAAATCCGCATTATACTAATACTACTATTGTTATGATAGTATAATTATAATAGTATTACAGTAGTAGTACAGGGTGTCCCATTAGTACGTTCTTGAAGCTTTAAACGAGTGTTTTCCACTCCCAGACTAAGCATGAAGTAAAATTTTGAGTTTAGAAAAGCCCTGTGAAAATTTGTCGAGGGTCGCGCAGCGACCCGAGACAAATTTTCTGGGCTTTTCTAAACTCGAAATTTTACTTCATGCGCCACGCGTACAAAACAATGATTTTAAGTGAAGTTTGAAATATACTCCTTAGAAATGTAAGTTTATGAATCATTTGGACATGGATATTTTTATGAATATAAAGATAGATATTTCCGAATGTCAATAGTTTTGTCAGTATTTTGGCATGTTTGACTGATTTATCTTTAATCGCTTTCTCATGACAGTAAATCACTAGATTGTCACTAAAAACATCCAACAAACACTAGAATGGAGCCATGTCTGAATCACAAACAATTTATCTGAATCTGAAAGTTGAAACCACCAGATTTGGTGGCAAAATCACTGATAAATAAACTATAAGTGTGATACATCATTGAATTCAGAAAAAAAAAATTCTTCCAAAAAATATGAAAAACCCAAATGGCGCCCATAAGAAAAACGAAAGTTGGCAATAGTCCCTGGGTAAATGTTACAGTTATCTTAAAATAAAATATGTTACTACATTTATCGTTGAAAAGTGCCTCTATAATGTCAAAGTTGTAAATGTCTGCATTCAATAGTTTTTGAATAAAAAAATAAAAACAAAACTTCAAAAAATCCGCATTATACTAATATTACTATTGTTATGATAGTATAAATATAATAGTATTACAGTAGTAATACAGGGTGTCCCATTAGTACGTTCTTGAAGCTTTAAACGAGTGTTTTCCACTCCCAGACTAAGCATGAAGTAAAATTTCGAGTTTAGAAAAGCCCCGTGAAAATTTGTCGAGGGTCGCGCAGCGACCCGAGACAAATTTTCTGGGCTTTTCTAAACTCGAAATTTTACTTCATGCGCCACGCGTACAAAACAATGATTTTAAGTGAAGTTTGAAATATACTCCTTAGAAATGTAAGTTTATGAATCATTTGGACATGGATATTTTTATGAATATAAAGATAGATATTTCCGAATGTCAATAGTTTTGTCAGTATTTTGGCATGTTTGACTGATTTATCTTTAATCGCTTTCTCATGACAGTAAATCACTAGATTGTCACTAAAAACATCCAACAAACACTAGAATTAAGCCATGTCTGAATCACAAACAATTTGTCTGAATCTGAAAGTTGAAACCACCAGATTTGGTGACAAAATCACTGATAAATAAACTATAAGGGACCTCTTAGATGGACGTTTTAAACGCGAGGCGGAACGTGAGCGGGTGCCAGCGTTTGCGTTTTAACACATGGTTTTATATGAGAGTCCGTAGACGGACGGGTGCGAGGCGGAGAAAACGCCAGCACTTGAGTTTGTTTAAATTTGAGCAGAGAGGGACGGACGCGTTTTTCAGTTTTAACACATGGTTTCTTATGCGCCTTCTTATACGGGCGGGTGAAACGCGTTTTCAAAGCGGGCGTTTTTTGCAATATTCTTGAAAAAAATCGGCCAAAGCGAGTTAAATTCGTAATATTTTCCTTACAATATTTATTCGTAAAGCAAAAATAAATATTTAAAGCGAGTTAAATTCGTAATATTTTCCTTACAATATTTATTCGTAAAGCAAAAATAAATATTTTTGCGTTTAGATAAGTGTCAAAAATTAAAAAATAAATAAACGAAAAATATAAATTATAAATTTTTAGGTAAACTTCCATCTCTAAGATATGAGTATAATTTTATATCTTTGATATTTTCTAGAAATTGCGAAAAATAAAATAACTAACAATTTAAAATCGCCCCCAATCTCTTGTAAAAATAGTGTGATGAGAACCAAATAATTAAAAGAATTAATAATCATTTTTTTGAGAGCAGTCTCTAAGCGTGTAAATTTTGTACCGCCGTCAGCTTCTCTTATCAACCCGAAACCGGTACAGTGAGGTCTGAGAGACACTGGCTAATATTTAAACATCTCTAACACAACTGAATGATAGACGGCGCCGATGGCTCGGCTTCAAATTCGCCTAGCACCCGCTTGCAAAACGCGTTCAATCCGCTCCGTATAAGAGCTAAAAGCGGAGCGGAAAAAACGATCCGTCACGCTCCGCTATCGCGCTAAAAACGTCCATCTAAGACCGCCCTAAGTGTGATACATCATTAAATTCAGAAAAAAAAATATTCTTCCAAAAAAATATGAAAATCCAAATTGGCGCCCATAAGAAAAACAAAAGTTGGCTATAGTCCCTGGGTAAATGTTATAGTTATCTTAAAATAAAATATGTTACTGGATTTATCGTTAAAAAGTGCCTCTATAATGTCAAAGTTGTAAATTGCAGACATTTACAACTTTGACATTATAGAGGCACTTTTTAACGATAAATCTAGTAGAATATTTTATGTAATAGTTATCTTAAAATAAAATATGTAACTAGATTTATCGTTGAAAAAGTGCCTATATAATGTCAAAGTTGTAAATGTCTGCATTCAATAGTTTTTGAATAAAAAAATAAAAACGAAACTTCAAAAAATCCGCATTATACTAATATTACTATTGTTATGATAGTATAATTATAAAAGTATTACAGTAGTAATACAGGGTGTCCCATTAGTACGTTCTTGAAGCTTTAAACGAGTGTTTTCCACTCCCAGACTAAGCATGAAGTAAAATTTCGAGTTTAGAAAAGCCCAGTGAAAATTTGTCGAGGGTCGCGCAGCGACCCGAGACAAATTTTCTGGGCTTTTCTAAACTCGAAATTTTACTTCATGCGCCACGCGTACAAAACAATGATTTAAAGTGAAGTTTGAAATATACTCCTTAGAAATGTAAGTTTATGATTCATTTGGAGATGGAAATCCGCATTATACTAATATTACTATTGTTATGATAGTATAAATATAATAGTATTACAGTAGTAATACAGGGTGTCCCATTAGTACGTTCTTGAAGCTTTAAACGAGTGTTTTCCACTCCCAGACTAAGCATGAAGTAAAATTTTGAGTTTAGAAAAGCCCTGTGAAAATTTGTCGAGGGTCGCGCAGCGACCCGAGACAAATTTTCTGGGCTTTTCTAAACTCGAAATTTTACTTCATGCGCCACGCGTACAAAACAATGATTTCAAGTAAAGTTTGAAATATACTCCTTAGAAATGTAAGTTTATGAATCATTTGGACATGGATATATTTATGAATATAAAGATAGATATTTTCGAATGTTAATAGTTTTGACAGTATTTTGGCATGTTTGACTGTTTTACCTTTAATCGCTTTCTCAAGACAGTAAATCACTAGTTTGTCACTAAAAACATCCAACAAACACTAGAATTAAGCCATGTCTGAATCACAAACAATTTGTCTGAATCTGAAAGTTGAAACCACTAGATTTGGTGACAAAATCACTGATAAATAAACTATAAGTGTGATACATTATTGAATTCAGAAAAAAAATATTCTTCCAAAAAAACTATGAAAATCCAAATTGGCGCCCATAAGAAAAACAAAAGTTGGCTATAGTCCTTGGGTAAATGTTACAATTATCCTAAAATAAAATATGTTACTAGATTTATCGTTACAAAGTGCCTGTATAATGTCAAAGTTGTAAATGTCTGCATTCAATAGTTTTTGAATAAAAAAATAAAAACAAAACTTCAAAAAATCCGCATTATACTAATATTACTATTGTTATGGTAGTATAAATATAATAGTATTACAGTAGTAATACAGGGTGTCCCATTAGTACGTTCTTGAAGCTTTAAACGAGTGTTTTCCACTCCCAGACTAAGCATGAAGTAAAATTTCGAGTTTAGAAAAGCCCCGTGAAAATTTGTCGAGGGTCGCGCAGCGACCCGAGACAAATTTTCTGGGCTTTTCTAAACTCGAAATTTTACTTCATGCGCCACGCGTACAAAACAATGATTTTAAGTGAAGTTTGAAATATACTCCTTAGAAATGTAAGTTTATGAATCATTTGGACATGGATATTTTTATGAATATAAAGATAGATATTTCCGAATGTCAATAGTTTTGTCAGTATTTTGGCATGTTTGACTGATTTATCTTAAATCGCTTTCTCATGACAGTAAATCACTAGAATCTCACTAAAAACATCCAACAAACACTAGAATGGAGCCATGTCTGAATCACAAACAATTTATCTGAATCTGAAAGTTGAAACCACCAGATTTGGTGGCAAAATCACTGATAAATAAACTATAAGTGTGATACATCATTGAATTCAGAAAAAAAATATTTTTACAAAAAATATGAAAAACCCAAATGGCGCCCATAAGAAAAACAAAAGTTGGCTATAGTCCCTGGGTAAATGTTACAGTTATCTTAAAATAAAATATGTTACTAGATTTATCGTTGAAAAGTGCCTGTATAATGTCAAAGTTGTAAATGTCTGCATTCAATAGTTTTTGAATAAAAAAATAAAAACGAAACTTCAAAAAATCCGTTTTTTGACAATATCTGAAAAACTAAATAAAATATGTTACTAGATTTATCGTTAAAAAGTGCCTGCATAATGTCAAAGTTGTAAATGTCTGCATTCAATAGTTTTTGAATAAAAAAATGAAAACGAAACTTCAAAAAAAAAACCGTTTTCTTGACAATATCTAAAAAACGAAAGAAGATATTTCAAATTTGTTTTTAGATTATTATTGCGCCCTAAATTACGCAACTTTGCCCTAATTTAACCGACTCTCTATATCTTTAAATAACGGAGATCCCGATACATTCTGTTGAAATACGGACACCCTGTATATCCTTGTGGCCTATTTCTTCAATAAATAACTCTTCTTAAGAGTTGCAAAAACTATATCCATGATGACGAAAGAGAAAGGTTCGGCGCAACGAGATGCGAATATTTTAGCAAGGTTTCGCAATAACAAATCGTTGTTCCCACACAAACACACACACAATTCTCCAATTACCTTAAGGTACTGGTTAGGTAAATTTTCAATCACAGAAGAAGTTATTGCACTCGGGTAGGTAATTCCCTATACCGTTATAATCCGCTAACGGCACATCATCGCACACGGGGAAAAAGGCGCGCACACTTTGTTTACGTTTTTTCCACTATCCCTCGCCGCACGTTTCGTCCTTGGGGATACCCCCGAAAATCACCAAGGGGGGATGAAAACACGCGAGAGTGGTGCCGAAAACGCGCAGAACATGACGGAGTGGTAAGAAATGTGGTAGTGTGGCGAAAAAAGGTAGAGCCGATGGAAAGTGGGGCTCCGGCCACGTGACCCCCTCAACGCGCCTCTCTCTGTTCAACAGTCGTGCCCACCTGTTGATTCGACAGAGACGGACTAGAGAAATCTAACCTTAACGCGCCGTCTCTGTCCAACCTTCTGAAGAGTAGGCTGCTGGAGTAGGATGGAATTGGAGAAATCCAATCGCGGAGACCCAGTTACCCACTTTTAACCTACTTTCACCTGCGGTGTACTTGATAGTTTTACTTGTAAAATATCATCTAATGGGATTCTGTGGGAAAATTGAAAGTTTCCAGGTAGGAATCCCTCTTCCCTTTCAGATTAGAAATGGGGACGTCGTCTCCAGGTGAGCACGAATTTCGTTAACTGTTACCAGGAAGTACAGTTACTTTCGCCGGCGACGTACAACACACATGCATACTACACACACAAACTTGGTCGAACCAGTTGGCTGAAATATACACGGAATTTACAATTAGTGTAACGACCCCGATGGAATTCACCCTAATAGATATTTAATGTTAACGATCATCCCTCAATTATTCAAATAATGAATGAAGGTTATTAAAATTTACTAATTATGTGCATACATTATCAAAAGGTGAAAACTAGTCGGAAATTTTTTCATTTAAGTATATACAGTGGCGTAACCATTGAGGTTCCTCGGAATCCGGGTACAGAGCAGAGCTGGGACGAATCCTCGTGAAAAAGATTCCAATCACGAATCCGAATCACCTGATATGATTCGAATCACTAATACTCGAATAAAGGATTCGTAAGAGATAAATATGATTCGAATCACGAATACAAATCCTTTCAAGACTATAATATCTTTATTAAAAAAAGAAATATATCGTAATAAAATACATTTTATAATATGCATACATATATAATATATAAAATTACGAAAAAACTATTCGCGAAAATGCAAACAATGTCTTAATTAATAAGACAACTCAAGACGATAAATATCCATTGAAACAACTACTTCCCGTGCAAATACACCTCCGGATATTGAATTATACAATGAAATATTTAAAATCTTATTTAATTTGATTTGTTACAACGCTCTATTAAAGTATATGTAACGTTTAGGTAAAATTCTCTTCAAACCAACTAACAATACAAATTTAAAATGAAAGGAGAGATAGCAACAAATTAAAAGTGAAAGGACTTGGATTAAAACTAATGTCTTAGGCCATCTATAGACGCGTTTCGAGATTTATCTCTCTTCAGTATAGTTTTGCTTAGGGCGTTTAAAAAAATTAGGAATAAAACTAAAAGAAACTTACTTGGAAAAAGTATTGTGTGTGGAATGAACAGGTACACAGCAATGGAATGAGTAGTTGGTTTGAAGAGAATTTGACCTAAACGTTACATATACTTTAATAGAGCGTTGTAACAAATCAAATTAAATAAGATTTTAAATATTTCATTGTATAATTCAATATCCGGAGGTGTATTTGCACGGGAAGTAGTTGTTTCAATGGATATTTATCGTCTTAAGTTATTAATTAAGACATTGTTTGCATTTCCACGAATAGTTTTTTCGTAATTTTATATAGTATGTTTAAAGTGTGCAAACTATAAGAAGCGTAAGCTTATTTTCTCGAATTCAAATAGTTTTGAATTTGAATTTATCTTGTATACATATACGTAAATAATTTATATTTCCCTTTTCTGTAAGGGCTATCGACCATAGGTCTTTCTGCCCTGTGCTATATGTGTGTGTTTTTTTGTCGATTTCAAGGTAAGAAAGTAGGGTAAAAGGAGGAGATGTATTCATATAGGGTTATGCAGAGCTGGGACGAATCCTCAAATACAGGATTCGAATCACGAATCCGAATCACCTAATATGAATCGAATCACGAATACTCGAATAAAGGATTCGTAAGTGAAAAATATGATTCGAATCAAAGATTCGAATCCTCATTTGTGAATCACGGATACAAATCCTTTAAAAATAAATTTGAATCTATTATTTGCAACCAGTAACATTTTATTTCATCAGTTTCGATTAAAAAAAATGTTCATTTACCGACTAAATATACTCAATGACATTAGAAGCGTAACACCCAGAAGGAGTTATTATTTTAACTTGATTTTTTGCCAGTATGGTAGTCTTACATCAAGAATAAAATTATTACATTTTCAAGAAATTTTATTAAAAAACAATCTAAAAAAAATTAATAATGTGTTTGGCGACCCCTTTGCTGTATACACTCCTGTAGACGTCTGGGCATCGACAAAATGAGATGGTCGATGTCTTCTTGAGGCATCTCGTTCCAAGCAACTTGAATTTCATCGATCAACTGTGCTAGAGTCTGTGGAGGATGGTGCAAAGAGAATATTCTTCTTCCCATGATATCCCACACATGTTCAATGAGATTTAAATCCGGCGAACGGGGCAGCCACGCCAAAACATTAACACCAGCTTCATTAAGAAAGTTCATAGTTCGACGAGCAATATGGGGACGTGCGTTATCGTGTTGAAAAAGTACGTCTGGGCGGCCATCTAAATAAGGCAACAAAGTCGGTCGTATGACGTATTCAACATAACGCGCAGCTGTCATACTGCCTCGAATGAATACAAGAGGTGATCGATTACCATAAGCAATAGCCCCCCAAACCATTACTCCAGCAGTCCTGTGTACATGCCTCTCAATAGCAAACCTAAGATCAGGTCGTTCTCCACGGTAGCGTCGTAGACAAAATCTTGATTCATCGCTGAATACGACATCGTGCCATTCTGCCTCCCAATGCTGCCGTTCTCTGCACCAATCCAACCTTTGGCGACAGTGTCTCGCTGTTAAAGGAAGCACTAATCTTGGACGGTACGAAAGAAGCCCAAAGGATTGAATGCGGCGATATAAGGTTCGCATACTAACGGGCCTACCTTCTTCTCCAATCCATTGATCACCGATTTGACGCGTAGTAGCGAAACGGTCTCGCAGGGCTATTTGTCTTAAGCGCCGATCTTGACGTTCTGTGGTACGCCTTGGTTGACCAATTGGTCTTCTTCTTGCTCCTCTACCTTCTTCTGTCCATACCTGATACACACGTATTACAGTTGCTGCAGTGGAATCAATACGGCGGGCAATTTCGCGATAGGACATACCGACATCTCGATAAGCAACAACTCGACCCCGGTCAAAATCGCTCAAATGGTGATATTGTGGACGTCTTCGGACTCGAGGCATTTTATTTAAGCTTAACACACTCAACGGAAACACGAAAACTAAAAACATCTGTACTAAACAGCTCATATAAATAGTTTTATCAAAAAAGAAAAAGTGAAATATTTTTTTTTTTCACAATAAATATAAAAGGCACAAGGTTGAAATTGTTATCAATGTATGCTTTAAATATAGTCACTCTGTTGCTAAAATATGAATTCAAAAAAATCATTCCTTCTTGGTGTTACGCTTCTAATGTCATTGAGTATAAATATCATTCAGGTCCAGTTCCGATGTCATTGTAAAGTACATATTTTTAACCTCAACTTCCAAAGTTTGCTTTCCATTAAAATTTAATTCAGAGCACGCATATCTCGATTACATTTTAATATTTTCTTAGTACTGAAAGAAGTGGGGTTGCTCTGGTGATGATGAGGGCTTCTTCGCTTCTTGAGTAATTTATTAGTATAATCTCCAAGTATTAAGTTCGGTTCAAATATTGTTAGAATTAAAAAGAAGACGAAAGAAAGTAAAATATTTATTCAGGAATATTTCATACACGAAATGTTAAGTTGAACGTACATGTTATTCATTAAGATCACAGTCTAAGCGCGTTTAGTACTTGATTTGTATACTTAGATTGTAAGAGTATTGAGGGATTATTATCCACCTTGAGCTAAAGAACGTACACTTAAGTTCATTAGAAGAAAAGTCGCACATCCCCGATCCTGAATGATATGATGTCATTGAATTGCTTTTGGATTTTAGAAAGCAGTTTAGACGTCTAGAATATGCATTTTTTTTTCAAAAAATGCTTTCTTTATAATAACACATGCGTTTGTATAATGATACTTTTAACGAAACCGTTATTATACGCTTGAAATACAGGCCGATTTCGTGACATTTCCGCACTGATCAGTGGATGTGTATCCATGAAAAGTCTACTAAATATAATTCGCACAGTATGTATTACTTATAAAAACTGTTGAACTAAGTGTAATTTCGTATAATCAAATTTGGTAGTTTCTTGAATTAATTTCTCATCTGGCACTTGGTGAAACATATTGCACTATGTAAAGTTAATTAAAGGAAAGGCACTTGGTATTGTTTCACAAATTTGGTAGTTTTATAATCATCAATTGCTTTTTGTCGTTTTGGTGAAATAAGGTAAATTAAATAGATATTGAACGAATGGTAGGTGGAAACTCGTCAAAAAGATGAGTGTACATGAGTTCAGTCTAGTCGTTTATTAGCGGAATCTCCGGATTGGGCTTTGCTTTAAGTATCTCTAATAACTCCAGAAAGTTCATTTTACGGCCTGTTTCAGCGAAATGTAAAACTGAAAGTACATCTGTGCCGAAAGTATGTTTTTTTTCTAGTAGAATGTTGATTTGTCTTGTTTCAACTTGTATGATCTTAAATGTTCTTTAGGTCTGAAAAGGGCCGTAAAATGAACCTTGTCATATTATAGCTGACAATATTTTAATTTCAAATCTTCGGAAATCTTTAAAAAATCGATTAATAATAAACTTGCGTGTCGCTTATGACTGTCGTAATTTATGGTAGATATTAAATTTATAATGCAATTAAGAAATTAATCACTCGGAGCTTACCCGAAAACCGTTAAAACCGTTATTTTGTCTGGAACCGAACAGATATATTTCTGTTTAATTGGAACAAAAACCGAATCGAAAAATATAACAGCTAAGTCCTGATTTAAAATATGATTTTCGTCGATTTTTATGATTTTCATCAGAATCCAAAGTGGTTAGATTTTAAGTCTATTTTTTGCGCATTTGGACCCTACTTGTCAGTAAAGGCTCTGTACCGGAGCTGGGCAGGATTCGAATCCTTTTAGAGGATTCAAAAGAGGCATTCGAATACTTTAGTTAAACTGGATTCGTTACATTCTTTTAAGACGATTCGTATCCAAAAGTGGTTGATTCGAATCCTCATAAAAGGATTCGAATATTTATAAAAGGATTCGAATACTTACAAAAGGATTTGAATCGTCAAAAATAATTCGAATTAATTGTGAGGATTAACATGAAAAATGTGTTTTGTGTGTTTTTAAATTTCTCGTTAAATCACTGTTGTATACGCGTGGCGCATGAAGTAAAATTTCGAGTTTAGAAAAGCCCCGTGAAAATTTGTCGAGGGTCGCTGCGCGACCCTCGACAAATTTTCTGGGCTTTTCTAAACTCGAAATTTTACTTCATGCTTAGTCTGGGAGTGGAAACGCTCGTTCGAAACCTAAAACTGATTGCATTAATAAGAACATTAAATGACTGAAAATGTTCTTAAAGATAATAATCTAGTTTTCAAAATTTAGTTTAACATTATTTGAAGTAAAACTGACATGGTGAAATGTTAAAGTTTTCCGACATTTCCCTGATTCAAGATTTGTTTTCCCTGACCTTTTAATACAACTTTCTGCTGTGGAAAACCAGTTTGTTAAATTGTTTTCATTGCTTTTGTCAATATTTAAGTTGGTTTTATACATTTTTACGTGTTTTGTAATTTTTATGATGCCTGTTGATTTTGACAAATTTAATAATATCATATGGCTTTTTTGTTAGTGTTTTGGTCAATTTGAATGAAATACCATGACTTTTCTCTGACTTTCCCGGTATTAATGATGTTCAGTGAATTTTTTTATTTACGTAATTTTCAGGCATTCGTCGATTTTATAATAAGAGTTCAATTTGACGTTTTAAACGAGTGTTTCCACTCCCAGACTAAGCATGAAGTAAAATTTCGAGTTTAGAAAAGCCTCGCGTAGAAAATTTGTCGAGGGTCGCGCAGCGACCCGAGACAAATTTTCACGGGGCTTTTCTAAACTCGAAATTTTACTTCATGCGCCACGCGTACAAGACACTGATTTGAAGTGAAGTTCAAAAACACAAAAATACATTCTTAATCAGATTTCCAGATTTTCAACGATTATTAAAATATTCATTAGATTTTCAATATATCGAAATTTTTAACCGATTTTCGATATTTAGAGATTTTCGTTTATTTATAAAATTTTCATCAGATTTTCAGCATATCGAGATTTTTGACGAATACTGAAATTTGTATTAGATTTTCTATATTTTGAGATTTTTATCAGATTTTCGATATTTTCGTCAATTTATAAGATTTTCAATATTTCGAATTTTTAAACTTCACCGGAAACGAAAGCGGCTGTATCTTCTGCCTCATTGTAGTTACAGTTGCAAATAATGTTGATAGTTTTAGTGTCGTCGTATGATTTATATAAACAAAATCATTGTTTTGCGGATAAATTTGAATCGAAAATTTTAGTGCAAAAACTACATTCGCTTTGCATAACGCACGAAAAACACATTAATCATTTACAATCACATGATATTATTTGTTGGGTGCAAAATAGACGACACTCGACCCTTTATGTCGAATGTCGTTGTATTTTATAGGAACTTTCAAATTCCGTTTGGCGTCAATTCTAACGATACCGTACAATGGAATTTTGCAATGCAATTGATGACATTTCACGGGGGCAATTCAAGGATGTTTTATCGGAGGAGTATAAGCAATCTATATGATACCTTTTATTACACAAGTATTGAAGAACTGAATAAACAGTAAAGTAAAATATCTATTCAACAAATCTTGTAACTCAATATGATTTCAAAAATAAAATTAGTTCATAAAATATGCTCGTGAATTGTTGTCATTTATAAATATAGGATTGAGTAATAACATTTAAACTTAAGGAAACCACTAATTATTGTTTAGTGGACGTTTCTTATGAAATAATTTTAAATAATTTTACCATCGATTTTTATTGAACTGAATTTATTGTAGACTAACTTCTACTGAAATATTGTCTGAAGATACATTTTTCCAACTCCTAATCAATCTATAGACAAAAAAACAAGAATTCAGATATTAGAATACACAATTTGCTTCTTATTGCCCTGTTTGTTTCTTTATTGAGTTTGACTAGCTATTGAGAACTAACGTAGTGACGCCTTTAGGCGTAAAATTCAAACTTAAAAAATCATTTGATTGTTTGGTGTTGTAGGCGTTCACTTTGTGGTACATCTTAAATACACTTGTAAATAAAACACTTTTTACTTTACTTACACATCCAGTGGTTAAACAAAGTAAAAAGTGTTTTATTTACAAGTTAAAGAATCATATTTAGTGATGGGAATAATTGATATACTAATTAGTAATTAGTCGATTATTGAAATATATCGATATAATCGATTATTATGCGGGAATTAGTGTATAATATTTTAAGCGATTATTTGATCGGGTAAATTAGTAATTACTAATTTAAGCGATTATTTGATCGGGTAAAATAGTATGTACTAATTTAAACGATTATCTGATCCGGTAAAATAGTAGGTACTAATTTAAGCGATTATTTCGTCGGGCAAATTACCAATTGGCAAATTAAAATAATTGATTATTATCTCGGTAGACTGGACTATTAACTATTATAAACAATTCTATCGCTTATTATCTCGGTAGATAGGGACTACTAAATATTATATAGTAATATTAATAATTACTTATTTAACGGTTGTTTTGTATTTTATTAAATAAATCCTTAAATAATTATAATAATATAAAAATTCGAATTTTACTAATAAACATCACCCCCAGGAAAAAAACGTTTATCAAATCACGGGATTGAAATCAAACCCTTTAAATCTTGTAAAAACTTCTATCGAAAATCACACCTACGGAAAAAAAACTACCCCATGTAAAAAGATTCCAGGAAAATCATCCCCACTTCCGAAAAAACATCTCCCGAAAGAAACAATCCTCCTAAAAATCATTCTTACGGATTTCTGAAATTCATCGCCCGAAAAAAACCCTCCATAAAAATCGCTCGCTGAAAAAAATCCCCTTGAAATACCACCTCCCTGAAATACCATCCCCTCGAAATACCACCCCCGAAAAACGACCCTCCGAAACAACTACTTATAAAAAACTTTACCTGTAATATCACCATATAAAAAACGACCCCCAAAAATACCTTTGTAAAAACATTCGAAACCACTTTTTATCGCTTGTTTGTACTACATAATTATTCATTTTACATTTTAACCCCCCCCCTTCCCCCCCCTGGCATCCATCTTGACGCCTTCAGGCGCCAAATTCAAAATAAATCGCGCCAAATTTAAAATAAATCAAATTAACAGGACGCGCGTTAAACAGTTTAGTTTGAATTTGGCGCGTAAAGGCGTCAAGATGGATGCTAATTTGCGCTACTCTCTTAAATACAGAGAAACTAAACTACCGCGTTCGAATACGCCACCTGGTGGCAGGAAAAAATATTAGAGAAAGGAGTACTATTATAAACAACCTGTGCACATTGAGAATATTTTGTTGTGTTTTGTTTATCTCATAAATGTTGAAATTAAACCCAAGAGGTGTAAAATCGCGGCCAAACTTGGCTTATAGGACCACAAATACATAGCGGGTTGACATATGGCACTTAGCATCCATAGATTTCCAAACCATGCATAGAATTACAGGTTGTTTTGCATCGGTGTTGCATTAACTACTGCAAATGAGATTATTTTTTTTTATAAGTGAATTAACTGTTGGTGTAAACGAGTGGCGCAGCTTACATATTGTGTCAGAAGAAGAAATAAAAATTATTATTAGTTTTGATTACCGCGCAACGTATTGATTTTTCCCGTTTATCACGAATAACATTAAAATGATCATCTTCAAAAACGGTCCTGGCACTCCTTTAGTATGTGCCATTCACTACAAATATCTGTCTGTTCTATTTTGCACTGATATAAACATAATACTATATTTTCCTTCATTAAAATTACACACACATTTGTGGGGTTATATTTAAAATTTAAACAATTTAAAATTATTAACTTCTGTAAGATATCTACTCGTACCACTTCTATCTATGAACACTTAATATCTTGTCATTTTAACAACGAGGTTCCAAATACACACAGAAGTGTAAATAGTCAGTTTAAATGCAGCCATTTACTAAAACATCTAATAAATGGCCGGAACAGCTGATCGACAGTACTCTGTCCTCGGTGCAACGCCAGCGCCCCACAGTATGCGATTTAACCATTCTAGCGGATCAAAATTCATAGACATTTTCCTATGGCTCATTTTGGATTAAATTTTATAAAAAAGTAGATAGTTTCACAAGAAATGATGTAAATATGTCAATCATTAAATTAGTAAGCGATTTGAGATGTATTATTAACAAAAAAAGTTTATCTTGTACAGGGTGGCGCAAAACTACCGATATGGTTTGAATGTTTAATAACTTTTTAAATTTATTTATATTTTTAATTTTTATTTCAGAATTCTGTGAAGAAAACTTAGGGAATTTGAAATGGAACAGTATACAACAGAATAGCGATCAAAAGTTGTTGAATTTTATTTTGAAAATCAACGGTCAATTGTTTTGACGCAGCATGCTTATCGTCGTTTTTTTAATGTGCGTACTGGACCTTCAGCATCAACAAAATTAACCGTCTGGTTGCAAATTTTCGACAACATGGTACAGTAAGACACCTTCCATGTACCGGAAGACCACGTGTTGTGGATAGTGTGCAGGACAGTCCAGAAACATCAACAAGAAGACGTTCGGCATAACTGGGGCTATCGCGGAGTTCCGTTCAGAGGATTTTGGCCACATTGCACATGTTCCCGTGTAAGGTTCAGCATGTGCAAGAATTGAAGCCGATAGACTACCAACAACGGCTTGATTATGCCATTTCATTCCGACAAAAAGCAGAAGAAAATCGCGATTTCATTAACAATTTGATAATGAGCGATGAAGCTCATTTCCAATTGAATGGTTTCGTAAACAACAAAATTGCAGGATATGGGCTACGGAGAATCCAAGAACAGTTCATCAGCGACAATTACACCCACTTAAGTTTACTGTTTGATGCGGTGATCTGTCTGAAAGGATCATTGGTCCATATTTTTTTGAAAATGCACATGACGTCTCAGTTACGGTTAATGGTGCTGAATATCGAACGATGCTGGACAATTTTTTGAGGCCAGCTGTAGAAAACAATCCACAGTTGTGGTTCCAACAATATGGAGCCACAGCCCACACTGCAAGAGACACAATGGCTCTGTTACGGGACCTCTTGGGCGAACGCATTATTTCGCGCAGAAGCGATTTCAATTGGCCCCCACGTTCACCGGATTTAACAGCTCCAGACTGTTTTCTTTGGGGTTATTTGAAAGAAAGGGTATACGTAAATAAGCCAGCGACCATACCAGAGCTAAAACAAAACATTCGCAATGTAATTCCAGCCATAACACCGGAAATTTTACGAAAAGTTATGGAAAATGTACTAGAAAGAGCACGAATGTGCGAAGCCGAAAATGACCACCACTTGCGGGATATAATTTTTCATACTTAAGCCAAAAGTATTCTTTATTAATATACTGTATAACAAAAAAAAAATAATTAACCATTAAATAAAAAAGTTATTAAACATTC